>JAJJMA010020846.1:0-13932 GCA_023529015.1 Papaver nudicaule | reverse complement strand
TGTGAGTGTAGAAAGTGCCTTCTACAAATAAAAGCATCCTAAAGGTGAAGCTGCGTAAGAAGACTATTGTAAGGGTGGAAAATACCTATCCCATATAAAAGCATCCTAGATAAGATGTTGTACAAATAAATCTCATCCGAGATGTCCTGGATCAGCGAGTAAAAGGGTCAGCGAGCGATATGAGAAGCAGCGAGTAAAGAATCAACGAGTAAAATACCAGCGAGTGAAAGACCTGTCGCCAATTGTTAGGTGATAGTTAGATGATATTTAGGTGAGCATTTAAGAGAAGTCAGAACGGATACATTGTCAGGTTGACTGGTTGACTGGTTGACTCAGTGGAGGATGCGTCATCAACTTTATCTCTAAGAAGATTCTCTCGTCAATGTTTATTAAACATGAAATGAACTCGCCGAGGTATATGTGCCGGCGAGTCATGACAAATAGTGTCAGTCTAGCCTTGTCTGTATTAGCTGTTTACCACTATGTGAATGATCTATAAATAGTGAACTAACCCATGGAGAAAGGGGTTGGACATATTTAGGATTGGTCTGGAGAGAGGAGAAGTATTCCACTTGCTCTCAACAGCCCAAGACTAAAGTTAGGGTTCTTGCTTAAGGAACTAAACATAAAGATTAGCAAGGTAATAGAGTGTTGTAATCATACTTATATAGTGGAATCCTTGGATGTAGTCCTTACTTTAAGGGCGAACCAAGTAAATCATCTTGTCAAGTATCTCTAACCCTTATCTCTTTACACTTTTTATATTTGTTGTATGGGTGCTTGTTTGAGAGTGATTGTATGTATGTTGGAGTATCATATTTGGGTGTACTGTGTGAGATCCAACCATCGGGATTTTACACAGTTACATTTTGGCGCTGGAAAAGGTTTTGAACTTGTGTTTCCTTGATTTGATTGGTATGATTTATTGATGTTCTTTTCTTTCCATATGTGGTATGAATCGCATGAATAGCAACTCGTCGGTACTATTTCAGTTACCTTTACTCGCTATATATAGAATTTCTTATTGATTCTTCATGAGTTTTAGCTCATCCATGTTTTCTCTGATTCTGTGTATGAGTTGAGATGTTACTGTGTATTCTTTGTTTTTCTATATATGGTATAGCATTAGACCTCTAGAGCTCGCCGTTATATTGCAGCGAAATTTTCATGCTATTTTGGGATGTTCTGCTCACCATATGACATTTCTTCATGATTTCGCCTTTGTTTTGCTATACATGGTATGATGGGTAACTCGTTATAAAGATTCTCTTGCACAGTGTTGCTAAAATTAGAAAGCATTAGAGTATTTTTAGTATGTTATAATGATGGTTCTAGATTCTCGATGAACATTTTTCCTTACCATTTAAAGAAATCATGTTGTGTGGAGTGCTAGTATGCTTATAAGAGATGATTAATCGGCCTGATAGGACAATGGCATCACAAATTTCACTTTTCTCACATGAGCAGTAGGAAATCGCTGTTTTGGGGTATGAATCTCCAAATATAGATATATATTTTCTGGTAAGGAAAATGTTAGTTCTGGCAGTTGGTATAAAACCACAGTTTCATAAAGAAAATATCATCTTAAAATCTTGCTAAGCTGTTTTCCAAAATATTGGTCGTACAATCATTTTGATTTCAAAATCATAGCCACATAGGTTGTTTTGCAATTTTTGCCATGCTTAGGTCATTATCTGCCTATCACGTGATACAAAGTTGTTCCTTTTGTATTTCATTCATCAATATTCTGAAAAGTAATCCAACTAACTTATTTGGCATTTACCCACAGTACTAACAGAGCAATACTGTCAGGAAGTGTGTTTGTCTTCTTTTACAGTACCTCGGCGAATGGGTCCTAGAGGAAGAAGTGATAAAGCCCCGGCGGGTAGGCCTCCTCGACACCCTATACTTCCCACACCGGCGACACTCCCGAGTGGTCGCAATACTAGAAGCAGAACAATGGAACTAGCAGGACCAGTGGACCCTAATGTAGCAAGCTCATCTCGCCGATCACCTATCCAGCAAATGACACGCCAAGAAGAAGTGTACATGGAGGATATTACTCGCTTTGAGAATACGGAGAGGTCACCTGAGCCTAATCCAATGTTAACAAGAATTAGTAGTGCAGTAGAAGCAAATGCTTGTGGCGAACAGATTGGTGGAAGAAGATTCACCCTTGGAGAAACATCGAACGCAGGGGGAGTAGCTCAGAATGCAACTACGGCAGGAGGAGTGGCAGCCAACATTCAGCAGCAATTAGCACAGGAGGTCGTCGGAGAAGCACTTCATGCAGTAGAGGAGGCTCCAGCGGTGGTAGCAGAGACCCCACAGGCGGCGAGTAGAAATGGTGCAGTATTAGCGCCAGGAGCGACTGTAACTCGCCCAGTAGTGATAGCAGATAATACCGGATCCACGAATACTACGGAAGCATTGCTGAGGCAAATTCTTGAGGCCAACAACAGACAGGCTAGTCAGTTCGAAAGACAAATGCAATTGCAAATGGAGACGGTACTTCAGAGTCATAGAGAGTTGATGGCGGCACAGAACAAAGGTCAAGGGTCCCACTCGCACTCAACTCGCCGAAAACATTCATCTCGCCATGGATCCCACACTCACTCATCTCGCCATGAGTCTCATTCCCATACAACTTCATCTCGTCGAGTCGAAAAAAGTGGAACCAGCTCGACTGAAATCTCAGATTCATCGGCGAGGTATGATGAGAGGGGTAGAAGGATAAATTTGCCTGGAAAGGATAAAGACCGCAGCAGCTCTAGGCGACGACATAAAGCAGATAAAGAGATGAAGAAGGACTTGCGCCAGCTAAAAGACAAAGTAGAGGCCTTAAGCGGGTCTTCAAGGGAGTCCAAATATAGAGTCGCGCTCTTGGAGGCACAAAAAACGCCCTTTCATGATTGTATTACGTATGGACACGTGTCTCCCAAGTACTCTCCCCCAAAGTTTACCTCTTTTTATGATGGAACTGGAGATCCCACACAGCACTCGAGAGCTTATAAGCGAGATATGGCAGCCTGGGTAGGATCGGATCCTATAATGTGTATGGCTTTCCCAGCTACACTAAAAGATGAAGCCCTAGCCTGGTTTGATGGGCTAGAAGAAGGAAAAATCAAATCCTTTGAGAAGTTAGAAAGTAGATTCTTGCACGCTTTTATTCAGAACAATAGAGGCCGGCCTGGCGTGGAAAGATTATTCAATGTTAAGAGAAGACCCTCGGAGACTTATAAAGTTTTTATTACAAGATGGAGAAAAGCAAGCGGCGAGGTAGGATCAGAAGTTTCAGAGAAGGAGAAAATAAGATCGTTTCTTAGCGCTATGGAGACTACTGACCAATTGTACCAGAAGTTGTTTTGGAACATGCCACAGGATTTACTGACATTGAGGGCGATGCAAGATGAATGGTTAAGTTTTGAAGAAATCAGAGAGGAAGAGTTGCGACTAAAGAAGGAAAGAGCAAAACAAATTCATTCGATTAACAGCTTATCGCCGGAAGAACAAGAAGAAATCAAGAAAGAATGGTTGAAGGCAGAACAAAGGAAGTTGGCACAGAACCCCTCTTCGGCGATAGCAGTTTCCGAGGCAGGAAAGCAGTTGGTTACCGCCGAGCAGCATTGGAATTCCCAAAAGCGAGAAAATTATGATGGGCGAGATAAGCAAGATAACAGGGGAGGAAATTATGGACGAGGAGGAAGAGATAATCGGCGAAATGGGAATGGAGACAGAAGATATAATGGGGATAATAGAAAGTTTGGCAGAGGCAACCAGCAACCTTTCCAAGATGCTACCTTGCCCAAGTTACGTGTTTCTTATACAGATGCATTCGGTCAGATTGAAAGTTCAAATTGTAGGGATGAAATCCGCTATCCTTACAACAGAGGAAATCCAAGGGCCCCACCAGCTAATACCAATTCATTCTGTCAATTCCATCAGTTTCATGGCCATACGACTGAGAATTGTACTGGCGTACAGCAAGAAGTCCATCGATTCGTCCGAATGGGGAAATTTCAGGATTTCCTAGAATTGCCGCCGCCACCTCCTCTCATGGTCCAGCCAATTCAAGCCATTCCAGCCCACACTCCAAATGTGTATGAGGTTAAGGTTGAGCGAGATTTAATGGAATTAGATTGCTTTTCCATTGTGCATTCAAAAATCACCAGGGATGAATTTCATGATAATGTCATGTCTCGAGTCCATAAACGAGATAGAATGGGAAATGAGATCTGTAGTGTTGCCGTTAAGCAAGAGCCGTTGCAGGAATGGATGAAAGCCTGTGTTGGATTTTCTGCCCAAGAGATTCCACCAGAAGGAAGAAATCATAACAACCCTTTGGTTCTTACTATTCAGATGGAAGGCTTTAGGCTGCCGAAGGTGCTCATTGACCCGGGTAGTTCTGTGGACATCCTCTTTAACACTGCCTTTGAGGCAATGAGAGCGAAAGACAAGAAAATACCCTCGCCGACGGTATCCTCTTATAACATTTATGGATTTAATGGCATCGCATCTAAGCCTAAAGGCGAAATCGAGTTAAAAGTGAAAATCTGCGACGAGTACTTCTTGAATACTACTCTCTGTATTGTGGATGTTGACTCGCCGTATGCTGCAATTCTGGGGAGACCATGGCTCCACAGTTTAAAAGGAGTCCCTTCTACTTATCATCAGCGTCTAAGGTTCCCAACACCATTTGGAGTCGCCGAGTATGTTGGAGATTTGTCAGTAGCCAGGGCGTGCAATTCGGCAGACGTACAAATGCGAGAAAACCGAAAGGTAAAATTGGCAGAGAAAAAGAAGCTCGGCAAGGAAGCGATTAAGGAGCAGGAAATTCTAGACTTCATCGCCAACCCAACTACATATGTACATTCAGCAAACTCAGTAGAAGACTCGGCGAAGTCTGGAGACAAAACCTTATAGCAATTAAAGGAACCATCGCCGATGGGAGAACCCGAGCTGCATTTCACGGCGGTGGAGCCTACTAAGGATGTTAATATCGGCGATGAGCAGGAGCCAAAGATGGTAAAAATTGGTACTCTTTTAACTGAAGACGAGTCGGCGAAGTTACTAGCACTACTCAAGGAATATGTTGATGTCTTTGCTTGGGGCATGAATGAGATGTCAGGGATTGACCCGGCGATAGCATGTCACAAACTTGATATTGATCCAAAGGTCAGACCATTCAGGCAAAGAATAAGGAAATTGGCTCCAGCTTATAAAGAAGCTGTGGAGGCAGAAATTGACAAAATGAGGGCGTCTGGTATAATAAGACCAGTGCAATATCCACAGTGGATAGCCAACATGGTTGTGGTGCCAAAGAAGAACAAGGGAGTAAGGATCTGCATTGATTTCAGTGACCTTAACAGAGCTTGTCCCAAGAATAGTTTCCCATTGCCGAGTATTGACCAGACTGTGGACGCTACATCAGGTCATGAATTGCTGTCATTTATGGATGGTTATTCAGGGTATAACCAGATACCTTTGGCGGAAGAAGATCAGAAGCATACAGCCTTCTTCTCCACTAAGGGGTTATTTTGTTACACTCGGATGCCGTTTGGATTGAAGAATGCTGGCGCTACTTATCAAGAGATGGCACAGAAAATGTTTGAGAAATGGATTGGGAAGACGATGGAAGTCTATGTCGATGACATGCTTGTCAAGAGCAAGAAGAAACAAACTCATGTGGAAGATCTAAGAGAAATATTTAACCATATGCGTGTTACTAAGCTCAAAATCAATCCAGCAAAATGCGTTTTCGGCGTAACTTCAGGAAAGTTTTTGGGATATGTCGTCACCAAGAAAGGAGTAGAGGCGGATCAGGCCAAAGTTAAAGCAATCATAGAGATGCCCTCGCCGGTCACTGTCAAAGATGTTATGCGACTCAATGGGACTTTGGCGTCTCTCAATAGATTCATCTCCAGATTCTCCGATAAGTGCAAGCTGTTCTTCCAGACATTGAAGAAAGGAGAAAAGTTCAACTGGACTGAGGCACATGAAGCTGCATTTCAAGGCATCAAAAAGTATCTCGCTACTCTTCCAGCAATTCAGCCACCTGAGCACGGCGAGGAACTCAGAGTATATCTCGTCGCTACACCATTTGCCATAAGCGCAGTACTTGTAAGAACCAAAGGTGGAGAAACACCTATATATTATATCAGCAGCACGTTGCAAGGAGCAGAGAAGAATTATACCAAAATAGAGCAGTTGATTCTGGCTTTAGTTTTCGCATCTCAGCGACTACGCCCATATTTTCATGCCCATCATATTGTGGTCCTCACTAAAACTCCAATAGAGTCTATCTTGCACAGCTCTCAGCGAGTAGGCCGCATAGCTAAGTGGAACCAGCAGATTGAACAGTTCGGCGTCCAGTATGAAATACGCACGGCTCAGAGGTCTCAAGTTATAGCAGATTTCCTCGCCGACTTCCCGATAGATGAAGAAGAAGAGATAGAGGAAATCCCATCCTCCTTGGATGAGCAAGAGCATGAAGTTCCAGATTTATTGAAGTGCAGGCCTGATGGATGGGAAGTTTATGTAGATGGTTCGTCGAATAAAGAAGGAAATGGAATTGGAATTGTTCTTATCTCGCCGAAAGGAGCAAGGATAGTGCACTCGCTGAGATTAGAATTCCCGACGACTAACAATGAGGCAGAGTATGAAGCAGTCATTCATGCAATGCGGATACTCATCGAAATGAAAGTTAGTAATGTTAGATTGACAAGTGATTCTCAGCTGGTGATTCGACAAATATCTGGACGATATCAGACAGCAGACCCATCTATGCAGAAGTACCTAAAACTTGCTAGGGAGTATGCCCAGAGGATTACGGGTATCAAGTTTCGCCACATCTGCAGGAAAGATAACAGGCACGCCGATGCATTGGCGTTTATCTCTTCCATGATGACGGACCCAGATGTTCCTTCAATAGCTATTGAAAGGGTAAGGCAGCCATCAGTAACAGCACCAAGGCAATGGGAAGTATTAACAACAAGTGTTGAAGAATCAGCTGAAACAGACTGGAGATCGCCGATACGGTACTATTTAGACCACTTAACCTTACCAGGAAATCAAATCTTGGCTCATCAGATCATCAGTCGCTCGGCGAACTATGAACTCCGAGATGGAATCTTATATCGCCGATCATTCTCTGGACCACTTCTGCGATGCGTATCAAGGGAGGAAGGTAATAAATTATTAAAGGAGATTCATGAAGGAGACTGTGGAAATCATGGTGGCCAAAGAGCTCTAGCCTTGAAGGTCAGAATGCAAGGATATTATTGGCCTTGGATGAATAGAGATGCAAAAGAATATGTTCAGCGATGCAAGCCATGCCAGCTGTATGGAAGAAGAATTAAAGCGCCAGCAACATCTTTAAACTCAGTGCTTAGCCCTTGGCCATTTGCCAAGTGGGGTATTGACATTATTGGTCCACTAACTACAGGCTCTGGCCAGCGGAAGTACATCATTGTGGCGACAGATTATTTCACCAAATGGTGTGAAGCTAAAGCTATCAGGAAGAAAACAGGACAAGAAGTATTCACATTCATCTGGGAGAACATATTTTGCGGATTTGGCGTACCGGCGGAGATATGTACCGATAATGGGAAAGAGCTAGTCGGCGACAACATCAGAAAGCTACTCGCTCATTATAGCGTCAAACTGGGAAAATCAACCCCCTTATACCCTCAGAGCAACGGCCAAGCAGAGGCCACCAATAAGACTATTGGAATGGGACTGAAGAAAAGATTGGAAAAGCACAAAAAGGCATGGTGTGAGCATTTACACAATGTCTTGTGGTCATATAGAACTACGGTTCGAGAAGCAACTGGGGCATCACCATTCTTACTCACTTTCGGCGCCGAGGCAGTGCTCCCATCTGAAGTAATTCTGCCCACTACAAAGCATGAGGCATGGGAAAAGAACCTGAATACAGATCTGATCCTAGCTAAGCTAGATGACTTAGAAGAGCAGCGGCTGATTGCTCTTACACATATGGAGAATTATCATCGACGTTTAGCAAGGGAATATAACAAGCGAGTGATTCCAAGGGAATATACTCCCGGCGAGTTGGTGCTCCGAGAAGTTCCCCCATCTCAGCGAGAAGGGTGCAGGAAGCTGGAACCTGTGTGGGATGGCCCGTATGTCGTCAAAAGAGTGGCGGGGCCAGGAGCGTATGTACTAATTGATGAGCATGGCGTGCAACTCGAGCACCCTTGGAACGCCAGGTTCCTTAAAAAGTACTATCCTTGATGAATACCATGTAAAATCCGAAGTCTTGGGCGGGCATAATACCCAAGAAGTCTTATTAACTTGTACAAAATAGAAGCAAATAAGATCCGGGGACGTAGGTTTGCTATCATGCGCCGAACCCCGTTAACAAATCATTGAGTCATTTGCACTTTTACTCACTGGGTAATTTAACTTCAGTGATAGATAGAATTCTAAAGCTCCAAGAGCACAATAGCTGAGGCAAAAGTACTCAGTAGCAGGCTATAAAAGCCAAATGCAGAGGCACAAATGCCCAAGGCAAAAATGCCATACAAAACCCTGATCAGGTGCTAAGGCCAAAGGCCCTCTTTAAAGGCAAAATGCCCAAATCAATAAACTAACTAAGAGCCAAGATCTCTTACGCATAAGACTAACTTCCGTCGAGTGAAAGCCCTTATCGTAACTGTTAGTCCGACCCAGGCTAGTTGTAAGACCAGTCGTGTTACTTGTTGATCTGTAAGTGTTTGTAAGGAAATAAGGTCCCCTTTTGCTGTAGCATCACATCGGCGGTTCCGCTGGTGTGCTAATCCGTCTAAGCCATAGCATCACTCATGGCGGAGTGTATTGAAGTCTATGAGGGCAACCCATTCTACTTATATTAGATCACCGACGGGCACAAGTAATAGTTACGGCTGGGTTCTACCCTGTTGCTCTGGGAAATTGTTAGTTCAATTTATAAGATATTGTTGGCGGTAACGAGGGCCAGGGCTTCACTCCTTGGAATGTTAGCTCTTGCAAGACAAGATGAAAATAAGCAGATATACCCAGGGAAAATTGCATATGGGGAATAGATGTTATCAAACACAAAAAATAACATTCACCAAAATAACGCTTCAAAGGAAATGGTTCAGCACAAGGGAAATCAAAGATAACAAGAAACACACAAAAAAAAAAATATATATATATATATAAAGGAGAAATACTTTGTCTATCACAGCATTTAAAAGCAGAAGGAAAGCTACTCTAGCACCTAGGATCTGCAAAAGGACTCTTGGGGGTAGGAGGCCTGTCCTGATAAAGGTCGCCGAGAAGATCTGCGCATATGTCGCCTGTCCCGCTATCATCAGGATGGCAATCATTTCTAGCAGTTCCAGCAGCATTTGGCTCGCCGAGATCTCCAGTGCTCTGCTCGTCAATACCAATAGTGACTTCAGTACTTTGTTCGACGATGGGTTGACTAGCCTTAATAGTCGCCATTTCAGAAGTCTGCCCTTCAACACTTTCAGCAAAAGCAACAAGGGATAAGTTTTGTCCCTTAGGATTGTCATTTTCAGCCTCTTCTTCTGAGCTTTCTTCCTCAGAATCATAATTCTCTTCCTCATCTTCTTCAACAACTTCTTCTTCATTTTCTTCTTCCTTCTCCTCTTCACCCAGTACTTCTTTTCCTTTGGCACTTGCTTTCTCTTGCATGGCGAGCTGCTCGGGAGTGAGGCGCTTGTAGGCCGAGGGAATCTCCACTCCACACTGAGGCAAGAATTTGTAAGCGAAATCCTGGGCGCCGACAAAGGCAGCCTTGACAACATCATCCTTGTGACGCTTCTCCCAGTATTGGGCATCGTCCTTGACTTCGGCGAGTTCAATCTCGAGACCATCTCGGGCACTCTCTAACTCTTGAATCTTGCCAGCGCAAGAGGCGTGGTCAAGAAGTTGCTTGTTCAGATCGGCGAGCTGGCCAGCACAGGAATCATGCTCTTTGAGCTTTTCAGACAACTCGCCTATCTTGCCGAGGCACAGCTGGTGCTCCTTGAGCTGGTCAGAAAGATCTTGGACCTTGGCCTCCAGCTCATGACAACCTTTGATGACCTCCTGATTCTGGTCTGCTTCATTCTTCAGCCTCTGAATGGTTGCTGAGGCAAAGAGAAAGAATGATATGATGAGGAAGAGGGAAAATAAACATAAACATGATAAGTCGTAAGTAAATCCTACAAAAGCTACCTTCCAGGTTGCGGACATGATCTCGCATACCCTCTTGTGCTTCCCTAAACTGAGTCATGTGAAACTCGAAGTTTTCGTTAGCACACGGACCTAACATTTGTTCTATTCGGCGATGTTGGTCAGAGCATTGTTGGTATAACTCGATTGATAAGGTTTCCTGCCTCTTCGCTGAATCCTTCCAACGCTGAATCTGAAACTCGGCGATCTCTTTTTCGGTAGTCAGGCTAATAATCTGAGAAGCTAATTTATCAGCTCTAGACTTCTCTTCTTTCCAAAGGAAGGAAGCTCGCTTATGACTTGTCTCGGCCTCTACCTTGGCAGCATGAGCTAGTTCTTCCCGGCGGAGTGCCTCATCTCGTTGGCTAATCATTTGGCCTAATTCCGAGCGAGCAGCTTGATAAGTATTACAAAGATTTCTTATAATATCAACGTCCTGATCCAACTCTCGGCGACACCATTTAAGGTCCTTTTGGAAGGCGAATAGTTGGCTACACTGCTTAAGGTTGCTAGTACTAAGTCTCTCGATTTCAGAATCAGCTCGCCTATGCCTATCGTCATCAGAGGAATGACAACCTTGGAGGGCAGGAAATCTAAGGGTCGGCGAAAGAAGTAAAACAAAAGAAAGGTGACACAGCAACAAAAGATATGGAGAAACTTACCCTGCTGAGTAGTGACCGTCAAGCTTCTGTCTCTGGCCTCCTTCTTTAATCTATCGACCTCTCGGCCACGCACCACAGCATCGTGTTTCAACTGGCTGATTTGAGTCCTAAGGTTAATGTTCTCACGGCCAAGTCCTTCAAGGGCCGAGCCAACACTCAAGCAGTGGTGAAAATGCTGAGGATATACACAATAAGCATAAGTCTCAAATGACGACAAGAGCTGAATATAACGCAGTTTCACAAAATACTCACCATATTGAAGAGGTTGAAATGTTCCTGATAAGGAATGACATCGGCAGCTGTATGAAATTTTGGGTGATGCACAAACCCAGGGCGACTATATTGGGCCAAGGTTTCATAGTACTCATGGTCTGTGCAGTCATCCGCCACACTAAGCCTATCGAAAGCCTCAGCGAGCATGTTAGGAGCAGTCACTTGCAGGCACCCAGGTCCCTTCTCAGGCTGAGGAACAAGAGGATGCCGAGGCAACCTATCAAGAACAACTAAGCCAGCGAGATGTGGCTCAAGTACTGAGGCAGAAGAAGTATGATGAACAGATGGCATCTGGGGATTCTTGGAAGAAGAAGAGGGCACGGAAGTATCTTGCCCACCAGAAATGTTGAGCTGATCCAGATCCATATCAAGATGATCAGTATTCTTGGGATATGTCTCCGAGTCAAGGTGCATATCCTCTGTATTTTCGATAGCAGGAGGATCAGTGGAACCATCCTTTACGGATTGCTCGGCGAGAACACTAGAGTTATCCACCAAAGGCTGGTCGACGAGCGTGCTGGAGCTATCCTTGATAGATTGGTCGCTGACAAGCTCTGGATTTTCCCGAGTAGGAATAGTTTCCTTGACAGGTGAAGAAGGAATTGATGGAGGAGGAAGATTCTTAGCAGCTAGTTGGCGAAGTTCTTCATCTACTTCGGCGGGAGATGGCCTAGATTTCTTGGAGCGCTGCAAATTGCATAACATCAAAGATACATCTATCAGATCTCGGAACAAGCAGAGGCAAATATAGATATATATTTTAAAAATATATCGGCACATATTTTTAAAATAAGTTTAAGTAAAATGCTTGTTTCAAGATCTTCAGTTGGATCTTTGCTAACACAGAAATAACTCTGGCAAGAACATAGATATATATTTACCTGAGAGGCACCGGCGACAGTAGTATCTTCTCGCCCTCTCTTTGTCCCAGCAACAGCATCAGCTGAAAGTTTGACATAGCCTTTATCCTCTGTCCTGAGATATTTGCCATTCTCACCCTTGGCATATTTGTCAGCATCAGGCCAAACTACACTCCAGAAGGTATGATTGGCAAGATGGGCATGCTCGGGCAAAAAAGATTCTCGGATCTTGGTCTTGTCATCATCCTCCCAGCCGAGTAGCCAAGGACCATCGACGAGACAGGGAAGATTGGAAAAGTCGCCTTCAGAGCTATGGCGAACGGAGGGTTTATCCTTAGTACTTGTAATCTCGACGTCGGCGAGTAACAAGTCTGTAGCAGATTTTGGGGGAAATCGAATAGCCCAAGGATCAGTTTTTCTGTTGCAAGAAGCCACAGAATATTGTTCAAGAAACTTCTTCACTGTAAATTCCTCAGGCTTGTGAGCTTCCAAGTTGGCGAGTGAAGGATAGTTTGTCTTGCCCTCTCGGCGCAGGCTCCATTCATTCATCACTCGGATAGCATTACCCGTTAGCTGGAAGGGACTTCTGTTAATCTCCGCAAGAAGATCAACGATGAAAGTATTATTTGGGTTGTAAAGAGGAAACTTCAGCCCAGCCTTCAATTGACCAAAGGCGACAGCAGCCCAAGTATTACTTGTCTCAGATCGAAGAAGATCGTTATTGTGAGACTTTAGAGTATGTCCGCTACATGGCGCAAGATCAGGATGATTAAAGCTTAGCCTTCCCTAGGAGGTGAAACACCATAGAATAACTCCAGCATAGGATTCCCAATAAGGGTAATCATGTAACTTCGCCGTGTAACTCTCACATAAAAGGGAAATAACCCTAATGTGAGAGAGGAGGCCTCTACTCCCTTTCTCTCTCTACTCTATCTTCTTCTCCACCACCATCTCCTACTCAAGAACACCACTATAACCTAAGGAAAATCGATGTAAATTCACCAAGAATCACTACTAATAAATCCGTGATGTAGGAAGCTAGATAAGCTCCGAACACGTTAAAAACGTCTCTGGTGTGCTTTACTTTTATGTTCATTCATATGTGTGTGTGAATCTAGATCTAGGAATAAGTAGATCAATGGGTGTAATTGCATGATGTATTTTATGCAATTACATTCATAAAATATATCTATATTTTATGAATCTAAATATAGATATATATTTTAAAGGCATGTTGTGCTCTTCCGCTCAGTTCCTTCAGCAGCAACAAAAATTGAACCAACAGTTACTCACAAAGTTCGCCGATATGCAAATGCCACTCCAAAATTCACAAGTAGTCAGTTTATATCACGATCCATGACAACAAAGAAGCTCGCCAAAGCACAACCAGAATCTATGAACTTTTTCATATCTCCTCTAGCTAAAGAAGCAGACAAAGCCTTCACCCTCAAGCAAGGATCGCCGAATACTTCTAAATCTTCGTGAACAAATGTTCAACAACAGATATCGCTGAAGATTACAAGACAGTCAGTACCTCGCCTACATTCACGGTCGCCGAATCTCGCCAGCCTATCGAAGAAGAAGCTCCTCAGATTCTCCTGCATCAGTCTTCAGAACAAGCAACGGTCATCCGCTGAAGATAGAAGATCCGTTTAAGTTTACATCAACGCACCGAAGTTTTCAGCACGCCAATCCATGTCAAAGCCGTCGCCGCAGATAGAAGAGTCGCCCAAGTTGTCTCGCCGACATAGACATCCAAACCAAGATTAGATCCAGCCAAGCTACTTTGAAGACTTTACTTGTTTACTCCGCTTGCATCAGAAGACGTTTCAAGAAGATTTTGCTTAAGGATTATTCTGCGAACCATCCATAAGCAAAGGGGCAAAATGTGAGTGTAGAAAGTGCCTTCTACAAATAAAAGCATCCTAAAGGTG
>JAJJMA010020835.1:0-12042 GCA_023529015.1 Papaver nudicaule | reverse complement strand
AGCAATCAAAGCAATGGACTTAACACATGCCGGAGAACACCAGGGTAAAGCGAGATTGTACAGTCAAATCTACGATGCTGGTTTTTACTGGCCAACCATGGAGCACGATACGGCGGAATATGTGCAGAAGTGCGACGAAAGTCAACGTCACGGAAACGTCATTCATGCACCACATACAACGAAAGTCAAGAGCCGGAGAACCTAAGAAACAAAAAAAGAAAGGGGGGGGGGAGTACATATTCCTCCCAAGCCTCCAAGAGCCGGAGAACCTGAGAAACAAAAGAAAAGGGGGGAGAATACCCATTCCAAAACAATGAAATAGATTGCAATAGTAGAATAAGATCGAGAAACGAGCCATACGGCATCTACATAAACGAAAGGGAGAACCATGTTCGGCATTTTGCTAAAAATAAGAGATTGAAGATTAAACTAAAGGCATCACTACTTCGAGAGCATGATCTTGCTGACACCGGCCGATCTCCGAATCGATATCTTTGACCATTCGTTCCGCCTCGAGGAGATTGCTTAGGGCGGCAGTATTTTTGGCATGAACCTCGTCCATCTCTGCTCGAAGTTCATTGACATGAAAAGCACCGAATTGGACACCAGGAGGCGCTTGCTTCTTGCATGCCTCCTCCCAGGCAGTATGTCGCTCAGCCCAGTGCTGCGAGTAATGATCCCGCTGAGCACGCCTATGCTCAACAATTAGCAGCGCTTCCGCTCTTACCGATTCAAGGCGCTCAATCTCAGCCTCTAAGTCCCCAGGAACGGAGACACTAGGGGAGGCGCCCAAAGTCATATAATAGCCGCGAAGTCTGAAAGTCATGTTTGCTTGTGGTAAGACGGATGTAACAGAAATACCAGAAAGAAAAAGCAAAAGAAGAAAGTATGAAATGATGGAAAATGAGATGGCGGAGCCTTCATATATATAATGAAAAATGAGCATTAAATACAGCGGCTGAAGCGCAACTGACACGTGCACTTCATGCAGAAGAAAAAGGAAAAAAAAACGCCATGATTAATACATTGAATGACTGTGAACGCGCTTTAACTACACCTAAAAAAAACCGAAATGAAACGAGGACGAACGGGCGAAGCTGGAGAAGCGCTAAGATAATTCCTCGAGCATAAGGTCCAATACCCGGAGCGCTCGTTTCAGCGCATATCTGTCCAGAGCAGCATCAACCCGACGAGACCGATGAAACCTTAAAGATGATATCAAAGTTGGAGAAACTTCCAGCCCTTACTGACGGAGGTAAGCTACTTCCGCATCTAACTCTGCGAATCGAACGAAGGATTCATCTGCCGCCGAACCTAACTGTAACGCATCAACTTGTAAGGCCGATGAAGCCGACTGCATTAGGGGGGGTAAACTCCGAGCGTCACGAGCCATTTTCAAAAGAATCTTGACAGTAATAAAGGAAGAGAAATGACAGTCTTACAGCCAAGGATAAAACTAACATATATATATATAAAAAATGGGAGGGAAAAGCATTAATTATCAAAAAAAAAAAAAAAAAAAAGAGTTTGTCTCAACCACAACCACAAAAAAAAAAGGAGCAAGAAAAGAAAAATGGAGAAATGTTTTTGAGCATCAATCTGATAAAAGGAAAATAAATGACAAGAAGTTCAAGGAAGGGACGCTAGCTCAGCACGCTTGGTCTGAATCTCCGTCTCTCGCTCGGCAATACTGTTCGAGGCCTTGGTGATCGTCGAGACCGCTTTAGACACCTGCTTAACCAGCCCATCGTGAATGCCCTCCTGCCTCTTGACCTCCTCCTGTAAAGCCAGCACCTTCTCCTCCAAGGCAGCAATTTCGCCCGGGAGGTAAGCTTTCCGGTTGGTTAGCCGCTCCTCCTTCTCAGCAATGAGGTTTAGTAGCCAGGCAATATTACAGCGATCTGTCTCCGGAAAGTTCAACATCTCCCTCCATGCGGCTATCTGCGTCTGATCCGGAAGAGCTGACTCGAGAGACTGGATTTCGGTAGAAACGATAAGCACCAGATTGACAGCCGAGACGAGGGTGTTAGCATCTTAAACAGCTCAAGAGAAGCAGTGTGCCCGTGATCCTCCACGACCCGCTTATAGTGAAGAGCGTGCTCCTGTGGGACCGGGAAACCATAAACTTTGACGTAGGTGGTCCGACGGTCATACATCGCATAAGGAGTGGCAAACTCGAACATTGTGGCACGGCCGATATGTTCACCCTCAATCACTATATCAGGCATAACCGGCTAAGAAGTGGGAGAGTTAGAGAAAAGGGCAGGCTGATTGATCTTGCCAGAGCCGGAGCCAGAACCAGATTGGGCCATTGCGGCAAAATTACGCTTAGGCATCTGAGGCTATACATAAATAAATAAATAAATAAATAAATAAATAAACATGTTAAGTCGTGAAGAATAAGAGGAGCATGCGACAATGGAGAAATGGCAAAAAGAGACTTACACCGGGAAGGGTGGCGATACCGTGGAGGGGTTGACATAAGGAATCCGCTTCCTGATCCAAATCTGGGCAGAGGCAAGAAAAGATCGACAGGTTACAAGTGAAAAGAAACGATGAAAAAAGACCATATATATAGAAAGGAAAAGAAGATGACGATACCGAGGTGTGATAAATGTTTGACGCATTGCATGATAATAAATACCTGAATCCTTTGGGTTTTGGGTCCGACCAGCAGAGGTGATAGCCTCTCCCGCGGCAAGATTTTCGTCGCCATGTTGACCACCATTGTCACCCCCAGACGAAGAGCCTGGCATCTGCGAATTGGAAGCAGAACCGATCCAGAGTCCAGTTAACTTGATCTTCTTCCTCGATCGATTAGCGTCTCGGTTCTCTGCAACTGTAGCCTGCATAGGGACGCATGAAGAGGAATCAGGGGAACGCAGAAGGCCCAACAGTGGGGGGCGATCAGAGTCCCGACGAGCCTTCCTAGCAAGGTAGCTCTCCGGCCATTCGACTAGGGGGAGTCCGATGTACTCTGGAATGAATACCGGTCGAGCCCGAACCCCTGCCGATGGCTGATCAAAAAAGTACCCTCACATCAAAAGGGGGCAGAAGAGAAAGATGGAAGAAAGGTTGGCAAGGAATCCTTACCTCATAATCAGCTGGTCGCTTTGCCGCTTGCTACGGAAGGGTCATGGGAATTCGAATTGTTTGTCCACACTTACGAGCCGGAGTGGCTTTCCCCTTGCTGCCAGCGGCTAGGTTAAGCTGCCTAGCTACGACTGGATCGAGCCTGATACGACCACTGCGGTGAAGTAACTCCTGTTTAATCCATTCGACAGGAACGGCTGGAGAATTGATAAAATCGGCCATACGATTCAGCTCCGCAAGCTAGTGGTTAAACCATCTCTATGTACACTGAAGATTTCAATAATTGTGAGGAATGGGAAGAACAAAGGGACATTCCCGGATGTAGACGTCTTCTCCTTCCTTCAAGACGAACCGATTAAAAGCGGCTATCACCAACGCCTCGCGCTCACCACAGGAAATCGAAGGTAGTTTTCCGGAAACACCTTGATTAAAGCCGGCTTGGCGTGCAACCCGATCGATGCAATAGATCTCCGCATAAAAGTGCCCGCCGTAGAAGCCTGGGAGATACCCTCTTGTGGCTGAAGCAACAAAGTCCCATTCGTCCAGCGTTAGGCCTTCGTTCCCTTCATGGGTATTGAGCTCTAGACCTTCGTCCATACATGAAAAGGTTGGGAGAGGCGGACCGCTCCGGTCGTCCAAGTAAGGTCGGAAGGTAAAATTTGTTTGGCTATCAATTAGCTCCTCCAGACTAGGTTTAGGTTGTTTTGGATTGCAACCTTCGTAAAGACCAACGCGCGGATACCGAACAGAATTCGGAGGCAATCGCTTCCCGGCTTTAGGGATCCTAACCAGCACATTAGTGGGCTGCTTGTACCCTTGATAGTGTTCTTGAATCCACATCTGCAAGAAGCTAGCGGGGACTAAAGTCTCGATCAAATGCTCTTGGTTGCCTACCCGCTCCATGTCCTGCTCCAATACGTCCAAATGATGATATAGACCGTCGATGAACATCGGAGCGAGTGGAAAGGTAACGCCTCTTGACATGATCACTGCCATCCGGAGTATTTGATCCTTCATAGAATCGCGAGGAACCCATTCAAAGAGGTCATGCGCCAAGAAGTATGCAAGAAAAGCCGCTCGTTCCGCCCTTTGAGATTGCCCGTGAGTGGGAGGAGTAGGGGGATCAGGTTGGAAGTTTTCGTCCTTCTTCTTCCTTTCGAAAAGGCGTCTGTCGACACGGGGGGCCCAGTACTCCGCCCAGCCAACGAGAGTAGATTTCTTGTGGTTCTTCTTCTTCTTAGGAGCGGAAGTAGTAGCAGGAAGGTCATCCCCCGGAGGTGCTGAGCCCTCTTCCGGAGGCCCTGAACTTGAACTGGCAGCCGAGGGGCCTTCGTCTCCGCCATGGATCACCCGATGCGTCGTTTCGGTCTTAACCCCCTTCAAGAGTGTGAACAGGGCATTTTCTTCGGGCGTCCATTCCTGGGTCTCTGCCCAAGTATGAGAACTATGGATTGGCAAGTTCAAAAGTTGAACCGCGTCTTCAAGAATCGGAGCACCCTCCCCCAAGCAAATAAGAAGGTATGAACCGCACGCATCCAACGACAAGCAAACAGATTCAAATCACCAGCTACCTTGTGCACAAACCTATGGCGAGAGGTCACGAGAGCAGCTCGTAGCCCCAAGTCTTCTATAACCTTAAGGTGCTCCGGGATCGAGAACATGTGGTCTATCCAGGCAGGCCATTCCGTGCCTACTTGCACGTGAGACTGATACGCTACTGACGAGGCGGTGTAATCCCTACATTCAATAGCCAGTCTGGGGACTTCGGCTAAGGGAAGGTCCCCCGGTTGCTCACCCTCCTCACAACAGAGCCAATCAGCATTATTTACCACGGAGTACTAGTGCATTTTTGTTTTAAAGATTTTGGACGTAAAATCATCTTCGAAACAAGAGAGAGGACTGATCCCCCCCACTCCCCGCAAACATCTCCTTAGGAAGACTTTTGCCCTTGCCTCGTCTCGGAGGTGTCTGCATCGGATCACTCATTATACAGAGATTCTTTTTTTACATAAGCAAGAAGTGGAGTCAAGGAAGGAAGTAAAGAGTAAGTCTCAGGAAAATCTGAGAAGGGGTTTTATACTGAGAAGACAGTTACTGCCCCGTCCTTTACAATAACCGAAGCATCAGCCACCCGCCTTTTGACACGCGTCTTGGGCCACGTGTGTTGGCACAACGGGTATGACACGTGCCAACGGGTTCGGGCCAGGAAAGGGGGCTATGATGACTGTTGGCCCGACCTTTGCCATCGGTCCAAAACAGTCAGGGGACTTTTGTAGATACCCCCTTTCGGACCATGGATAAGACAGTCATCTCCTCATCCGGATCACCCAGTAGAGTCACCATCATGGTCATGAGCGCGCGTGATATAGCCGAGGAGGATGAGCCTCGACGATCGGCAGAAGCTTCGGCATCGAGCCAAGAGGTCAGGAACTACAGTTCTGCGGACGTGCTGAATCGTCCGGTGAGTGTAAGTAGTGACTGATAGCAAAAGCCTCACTGCTGCAGGCACGTGCTACTGACAGCATGACAGTGTCCCCTGAAGAGAGTCAGGGACTGACGTTAGCAGTTATCCTGCGAGAGTACGTGTACGGCAGTCAACGAGGAATATTTCCAGATTTGGTTTGGGATAACACGTGTCGTTATCCCAAGGGTTGACTGTGTATATAAATAGTCTCCCACTAGCCACATTTAGAGGCAGTTATTACCTTTCGTAAAGATCATCCTGTATTATTTTCTAGAGCAGAGTCTGTACCCTCTGACAGTTCTGACTTAATACAATTGGCGACTTCACAGGCCTCTGACTCATAGACTCTAGTACGAGATTTACGACATGGCCGCTGAAAAGCAGTCTGGAGGGAGTGACCAACCAGCGGATGACCCCGGAGCAACCTTAGGTTTAATCGGTTACAGCAGAAGGCAACCTGTCTTAACATCGAGTGCGGTCGCGAACCAGACCCTAAACGCATGAATTTCTAATACGACTCTAGAGACAATGTTACAAGCGGCTGACAATGGAGTAGAAAGACATGGCTATCCGGTCGCACAGCAAGCCCAGCAAAACGAGCAACCCCAGGAGGACCCGAGGAGGGCTAAACGTGAGCAGATACTGGCCTCGCTCCACGAAGGAGACGTGCGTAGGAAAGCACTCGTGACAAGATTAGCACAGATTGCTGCAAGCAGCCCTGGCGGAGACACAGACGAAGAAGAAGAAGAGACTGACATAGGAAAACACGTATCTCCGAAGAGATTTGGTGCTTCCGATGCACTAGACCCACGTCACCCCCGTGGCTTCACTCAAGGATCCAGAGAAGGGTCCGGAGGAGCCCAAGAACCAACCTCAAACCTCTTCATCAGTGAGGGCATGGATGAGAAGTTCACTAAGTACATGGAGAAGAACTTTGGCTTGCATGCACAAGCGAACGCTTACGCAATACACTCCCCTTTTCCAAAAGCACTAGTAGATAAGCCCATGCCACCTCAGTGGAAGAGTCCGAAGTATCGACTATTTAATGGAACGGGTAACGCTACCGAACACATGCACCGATTCATTATGGCACTGAACGAATCTGCTTCCAAAGAACACATATGCCTCAAGGAATTCGGAAAATCACTAACTGGTGACGCGTTACCTGGTACATAACGCTCAAACCGAACAACATCCACTCTTGGGAAGAACTACATCATGTGTTCATGCAGAAGTTTTACTCTAAACCGGCGACAATGTCCTTATCCTCTTTATGTACCTTGCAATTCAAAGAAACAGATGATATGCGAACATCAGTCCAACAATTCAGAGAAGCATACCTAAGATGCTCCACTAAAATACCTGAGAAGGACCTGGTCGGCATGTGCATAGCACTCTTGCCGCTGGATTACCACCTAATTTTCCAGAACAGACGCTTGGAAACCCTGGCTGACTTAGAAGAAGTTGCAAGCCGCGCCGACGTACATCGAAAAAGTATGAAGGCAGCTTCAAAGCAGTTTTCCCATTCCATTGCCTACGTTAAAGATGATGTACCCCAGCGAAAGAGATCCGCCGGACCAAGCGAGGACAAACGCCAGCATAAAAACTTTGACAATGACAGAGAGGAACCACCGGAGTATCCCTGCAGCCTAGACATAGTAGTCGAACTCTTAGGCGAGTGGGTAAAGACAGGAGAAATGCAACTTCCCCCTTGCCCACGAGAACCATCCGAGCAAGACAAGCGACATGTGAGGTATTGCATGTTCCATAGGCGCATAGATCACCCAACTAAGGATTGTCGCACCCTCAAATGGAGATTTAACATACGGCTTCGAAGGGGAGATATTGAGCTCGAAGGCGGAAAGATTAGACAAGAGTCGTTCAAGACTCATCAAGCAGCAATGGTCAGCCACGACCCAAGGGTGGAAGAACGACATCCACCTGCCCAGGTAGAGGAAACCGTGGACACGCCTAAGCCCGACAGGCAACGCAAGACTAGTAACTACTGTTCGTACCACCGAACTTGGTCCCACAACACCAAAGAATGTCGTGTTACGCAAATCCTGTTAGCCAGGAAAACAGAGAAGGGAGACGTCCAAGCCAAACACATGGTGGCCTCCGCAGTACAGCATAGTCCCGTGGAACCAGGCAAGCAGCGCAAGAAGATTCCTCCCAAAAAGAAGTATTACTGCTGGTACCACCAATCCGAGAGTCACACAGCCGCGCAGTGTCGCGCTTTACAAAAAGAAATCCAAGAAAAAGAGCAACAAACCGATCTGCGGCATCAGGTGGCTACTGCGGAATATCACGACACAACCATTGAAGATGTCATGGACCAAGATTCAGGATATAACACAGACTATATAGCAAGGCAGGCGTCTATCCTGTTAACAAGAATTGCAGCACGCGAAGACATAAATGCATTTTTAGACAGGAAGTACCCGCTCCCGTCTAGCACCATCACGTTTTCAGAAGAGGATAAAAGGGTGGATTGCGACCACACGCGCCCACTCTATGTTACGGCGTCTATACGGAAACATGAGTTTGGAAGAGCATTTATTGATAATGGCGCATCCCAGAACTTAATTCCGCTACACATCTTAGAAAGTATTGGTATCAAAGAGACGAAAATAAAAAGATTCAGTACGCGAGTACAAGGTTTTGGGGGAATCAGTCAACAAACACTCGGCACCATCAATTTAGAGGTCCGTGTAGGTCCGATAAAAGCCTCGGAGCCTTTTCACGTTATGGATATCAACACCGCGTATCACATGTTGTTGGGGCGCCCATGGTTACATAAGCACGGAGCGGTAGCGTCTACCTACCATCAATGCATCAAATTCATTTTGAAAGGCAAACAGAAGCGCGTGTCGGCCACGCTGAACCCGTTCTCCGCGGAAGAGGCAAAATTAGCAGAAGCTGCATTCTACGACATGCTAAGCGAGCCAAGCGAGATAACGACACAAATCTATGCAACACCAATCCCGGACTGGGAGAGTACTTACCAACACCAACAAGCCGCTGGTAGCAGCAGTAACACTCAGAAGAAGGCAACGCATAAAAAATTTCACATAGAAACCCTGCCCGGGGGTAGGAAGATTTACCGATTATAGCAGTCAGCGGGGTTCGAACCCTGTGAAGAGGTCTACACGGCAGAAATTGAGGAGGACCCGACAGGAAACGAACCCCAGTATTTTGAGAGAGCAACATCAAAAGATGCCACGGCTCACTCGACGAGAACGAAGCTGATAAACATAGGAACTTTAGCAGAAACAAGAATGATGGAAGTGGGCGCAGAGCTAAGTACCGAGGAGGAAGGTGAACTGGTGGCACTTTTGAAAGAATTCTAGGATGTCTTCGCGTGGACCTACGAAGACATGCCAGGTTTAAACCCAACCTTGGTATGCCACGAGTTACACACCGCCCCGACCGCCAAACCAGTAAAGCAACCAAAGCGTTGATTCCCGCACAACATGGAGGAACAGATAAAAGAGGAAGTCAATAAATTAATCAAGGCAAAATATGTCCAGTCAATCCACCACCCGTAATGGCTAGCCAATGTTGTCCCGGTAAAAAAGAAGAATGGGAAAATACGTTGTTGTGTTGATTTCAGAGATTTAAACAGAGCGTGCCCTAAAGACGAATTTCCCCTTCCAAACATTGACATGTTAGTGGATGCCACGGCCGGGCATGAGATGTTTTCTTTTATGGACGACTATAGTGGCTATAACCAAATCCGGATGAAGGATTCCGACGCGAAGAAGACAGCATTCTCGACCCCACTTGGAAATTTCTACTATGTAGTAATGCCTTTCGGACTCAAAAATGCGGGGGCAACCTATCAAATGGCCATGACGCACATCTTCCATGACATGAACCATCACATCATAGAAATCTATGTGGACGACATAGTCGTAAAGGCAAAGTAAAGACACGAGCACACGGGCAATCTGAGAAAAATCTTTCAACGATGCAGAGAATATGGGCTTAAGATGAACCCGGCAAAATGTACCTTCGGGGTTTCCTTCGGAAAGTTCCTCGGATTCCACGTCACCAGTAGCGGAATAGAGGTAGACAATGATAAAGCATCAGCGATCCTAACGATGAAGTCTCCCACAACGGTGAAAGAGTTGCAGACCCTAATGGGAAAAATTAATTATGTTCGCCGATTCATCTCAGGATTAGCGCAGCACCTACAAGCAATGTTCCCATTGTTGCGGAATGATGTGAAATTCGAATGGGGCGAGCCACAACAACAAGGGCTGAATAATATCACAGAATGCCTTACACACCCGCACGTCTTGCGACCTCCAGCACAAGGGGAGCCCATCTACTTGTACCTCGCTAACACAGACACGGCGATAGGTGCGGTACTAACCCAAGAAAGGGAGGGTAGTGGATCTTTCCCCGTGCCCATTTATTATGTAAGCAGGAACCTCAAAGGGCCAGAGCTACGGTACTCGCCGGCTGAGAAAGCTTGTCTACCTTTTATATACGCAGCACAGAAACTACGACAGTACCTTCTAGGACACAAAAACTTCGTAGTGGCAGCGGCCAACCCAGTGGTATACTTGACAACCAATCCCATCTTGTCCGGAAGAATGGCGCGATGGGGCACCCAACTAATCGAATATTCCTTCACACCCGTACGCCCATGGTGTCCGCGGCCAAGCGATTGCAGACCTACTAGCCGCCTTCCGCGGAAGCGATTCGTAGGAAATTCACCTCGACATTCCCGGAGAAGTTGCAGCAGTTCTAACAGAAACCGAGGATGAACGACCCTGGAAAATGTTCGTAGAAGGCTCGTCCCACACAACATATGGCGGAGCCGGAATTGTCTTTTTAGACCCAGAAGGGAGGCTCACGTCTCACGCGTTCAAACTGGATTACCCCTACACCAATAACCTGACAGAGTATGAAAGCTTCCTTATCGGACTAACACTGGCAAAGGACCTGAGAATAAGGAACTTAGCTGTGGTTGGGGATTCAAGACTGCTGACACAGCAGATGGAAGGCGAGTTTAACGTAAAAGAACCAAATTTAGCGGTATGCAGAGACAAGGCCCAAAAACTGATCAGATGCTTTGATCACTTTACGATCGCGCATAAATCAAGGGCGTCCAACAGACACGCAGATGCTCTCGCCACACTTGCCTCCAGTTTACAGATGGTAGAGGGAGATTCCGAAACGGTCACAATCATCAGACGCACAGCCCCACTGTCGTGGGTTGAGGACTTCATACAAGAAGAGGCCAATGACTGGCGAGGGCCAATCCTAGCAGATCTCCGGAAAGACCCGGAAGACAGACAGTTTTCATGGAAAGAGCTCAAGGCTTTTTCCATTATAAACGGGAGTCTATACTTCAGCTCCACGGGCGGAGCCCTATGCAGATGCCTTGGGCAAGATGAAGCCAAAGAAGTGCTGGGCATATACATGAAAAGACGTGTGGTCTAGCGCTGACCATCCCGCTGTACCGGAGAATTCAGCGAGCCGGATATTACTGGCCTAGTCTTCTTAAACAGGCAAACCACAAACAAGACAACTGCGAAAAATGTCAAGAAGCTCCTCAACCAGCCGAGATTTGTGTAGTGGAGGAGGACCAGGAAGACTGGCGCATGCCTTATCTCGAATACTTACAGAGTGGATCCTACCTAACGAGCAAATAAACAGGAAGCGGATTACCAGAAAGGCGAACAAATTCGTGGTCGTTGACGGCGAACTATTCCGTAGAAGTGTCTAGGCCCGGCTGCAGCAATCAAAGCAATGGACTTAACACATGCCGGAGAACACCAGGGTAAAGCGAGATTGTACAGTCAAATCTACGATGCTGGTTTTTACTGGCCAACCATGGAGCACGATACGGCGGAATATGTGCAGAAGTGCGACGAAAGTCAACGTCACGGAAACGTCATTCATGCACCACATACAACGAAAGTCAAGAGCCGGAGAACCTAAGAAACAAAAAAAGAAAGGGGGGGGGGAGTACATATTCCTCCCAAGCCTCCAAGAGCCGGAGAACCTGAGAAACAAAAGAAAAGGGGGGAGAATACCCATTCCAAAACAATGAAATAGATTGCAATAGTAGAATAAGATCGAGAAACGAGCCATACGGCATCTACATAAACGAAAGGGAGAACCATGTTCGGCATTTTGCTAAAAATAAGAGATTGAAGATTAAACTAAAGGCATCACTACTTCGAGAGCATGATCTTGCTGACACCGGCCGATCTCCGAATCGATATCTTTGACCATTCGTTCCGCCTCGAGGAGATTGCTTAGGGCGGCAGTATTTTTGGCATGAACCTCGTCCATCTCTGCTCGAAGTTCATTGACATGAAAAGCACCGAATTGGACACCAGGAGGCGCTTGCTTCTTGCATGCCTCCTCCCAGGCAGTATGTCGCTCAGCCCAGTGCTGCGAGTAATGATCCCGCTGAGCACGCCTATGCTCAACAATTAGCAGCGCTTCCGCTCTTACCGATTCAA
>JAJJMA010020832.1:6305-16848 GCA_023529015.1 Papaver nudicaule | reverse complement strand
AATCCCGTCACCTGTTCTTACTTCCAACAGAAATGGGTCAGTGGAAATTGACGTCACAGCACATTCTCTGGAGCAGCTTAATGGTGACAAGAGTTCAGGAGCTCAACAGTTTTTGTCTGCCAAAGAAACTGACGCTACAGCACCAACGGGAGTCCGACAGTCTTTGTCTGAACCTGCCACAAAGGGAGTCCAGGAATCCTCCTTGCCTGCCACTGACAGCGTCCTCACACCCGGTGCCTCGACCACATCAGTCGTGCCTTTATCAGCAAATCCGGAAGTCCAGCAGCGCTTTCAACAAGTCTATACCAGGAAGTCCAAGGGACCTATTCTTACTGCAGCTTCATCACAATCTGCTCCAACAACACTACATGACAGTGTTCATCCTACAGCAGACGAGACACGTTCTGCAAGTAAATCTCCACCTCGTGCTTTGCCTAGCTACGACAAACTTGTGCAAACCACGGCAGCAGCTCCTGAATTCTCAACTGACCATTCTCACCGGCAATTAATGGGTACGTCAGACTCTTTTACACCAGCTGATGTAGTTCAGCACATTTCTACTGTTGAACAACCGGTACACCCGACATCTGCCAGCATATTCTCTGCTGCACAACCAGGTGATACTGTCCAGTCAGTTTCTTCATTTGAACAATCAGTTCCGGTGTCACGACCACCGACTAGGAATGACCATTCCATGGTTACAAGGGGAAAGGACGGTATCTTCAAACCGAAAGCTCTTTTAGCTTCGAGACATGCCAAAATTACTGATGATCTGTTTGAGCCTACTTGTTACTCGCAGGCAAAAAAAGATCCTAAATGGCGCGCACCCATGGATGATCAAATTAATGCTCTTATAAAGAATGGCACTTGGTCTTATGTTCCAAGAACTCCCAATATGAATTTGGTGGGTTCTAAATGGGTGTTTCGAGATAAGCGTCTTGCTGATGGAACTGTTGAACGACGCAAAGCTCGTGTAGTGGCTCAAGGGTGTCACCATCGAGAAGGTTTTGATTATGGAGAAACATTTAGCCCGGTTATCAAGCCATGTACGATACGTATTATTTTAACATTGGCGCTTACATATGCTTGGCCTATTCGACAACTTGATGTTCAAAATGCATTTCTTAATGGTTTTCTTACGGAAGAGGTTTATATGAAGCAACCTCCTGGCTACACTCATCCACAGTATCCTGATCATGTGTGTCGTTTACATAAATCTATATACGGCCTTAAACAAGCTCCGAGAGCATGGTATACTCGTTTGAATGTGTTTCTTCAAAAACTTGGTTCAAAGAAACAAAGCAAGGTTGGTGGCAAAGGGTTATTCACAAAAGCATGGAATCGACTACAACGAAACATTTGCACCGGTTGCTCGTCTTGATACCATTAGATCCGTAATTGCTATGGCTGCCCAAAAAGGTTGGTTACTTATCAACTTGATGTGAAATCAGCGTTCTTGAATGGTGAACTTCATGAAGAGGTTTACGTCGAACAACCACAAGGCTATGTGGTAGAAGGAGAAGAAGACAAGGTATACAAGTTGAAGAAAGCTTTGTATGGCCTTAAACAAGCACCAAGAGCATGATATAGTGAGATTGATGGTTACTTCAAGGCGCAAAATTTCAGCAAAAGCCTAAGTGAACCTACACTATATGTGAAGACTCAAGGTACGTCTATTCTTATTGTTGCAATCTATGTTGATGACCTGATTTTTACGGGCAATGATGCTCATATGATTGAACAATTCAAGAAAGACATGATGAAGAAATATGAGATGAGCGACATGGGATTACTTCGTTACTTTCTTGGTATTGAAGTACATCGAAGTGAAGATGGAGTGTTCATTTCTCAAAGCAAGTATGCCGAAAAATTGTTGAAGAAATTCGGTATGGCTGATTGTAATCCAACATCAATTCCACTCGTGGTAAACGAGAAACACAAGAAGGAAGATGGAGGAAGAAGAGTTGATGAGACTCATTATAGGAGTCTTATTGGAAACTTGTTATATCTTACACATAGAAGACCGGATATCATGTTTGCAACAAGTATGCTTTCAAGGTACATGAGTGCACCTAGTCATCTTCATCTAGGGGCAGCGAAGAGGGTGTTAAGATATATACAAGGAACAAAGAATTTTGGAATCAAGTATTCCAAAAATGTGGATGTCAAACTGATTGGGTATTGTGATAGTGACTTGGGAGGTTGTATTGATGATATGAAGAGTACAACGGGGTATTGTTTTTCTCTTGGTTCGGGTGTATTCTCTTGGGCATCGAAGAAGCAACAAACCGTGGCTCAATCAACAGCGGAAGCGGAGTATATTTCAGCATCAATGGCTACATCTCATGTTACATGGCTAAGAAGAATCCTAGAAGACATTCAAGTGAAGCAAGGACCAACTGAAATTTTTTGCGACAACAAATCAGCAATAGCAATGTCCAAAAATTCAGTTGAGTATTCTAAAGCAAGGCATATCAAGCTCAAATACCACTTCATTCGAGAAGCGGTCGAAGACAATGAAATTCAACTCAAGTATTGCAAGACGGAAGATCAATGGGCGGACATTTTCACCAAGGCATTACCAAAAGGAAAATTCCAGAATTTTCGTGAATTACTTGGAGTTGAGGAACATCACATTACGGAGGAGATTGTTAGGTAATGTAATGTTAGAAGAGTTTGCCATCGGATTGCAAATGAAGTGCAATCGGATTGCAACAAGCAAAAAGAAGAAAAGAGAAAAAGAAAAAGATATTTAGTAAAGTTAGATATAGAAAGAGAAAACAAAAGTAATGTAATCTATTCCAAAAAGAGAAATAGAAATTCTATGTGAGAAGAAGCCAAGTGCTTCCCACATTTTGCACATCAAATTTATCAAACAAATCACTCAATCTTCACATCCTAAAACTAACAGTATCTTAACAGTCTTAACACATTAAAGGCTAGTTAAACCTACTTTCACTTGTATTTTATTTTTCCATAACTGGTACTAGTTGGTTATGATCAAAGGCATGATAACGGAAGGATGTTCCATATGAAGTAATACCACCCCTTGAAAAGTCTGTTCTATCTCTAGCTTTGGATGGTACGTTATTGTTCCAAAAAATCTTGTGAAATAAAAGCGCCTGTTTAAACTCTGCATGTCGCAGCAAAGGGTGTCCATAAAGAAATTAAAGATGGAAAGAAAAATTAATTAAGCACCAGGATAAAGAGGTCAATATATGAACATAACCCAAATGAGATATTCCTCCTTGCAATCAGACTGCAACGTAATCGTAACCTGATTGCAAAGGTGCGCATACTGACAAACGCTCACCTGCATATATGTTTTGGTTAGGATTAAATGTGTAGCCTGGTGGATGAACTGTTAGTAGTCCACCACTAGGCCACTAGCTACTCCTTTGAAACTGGTATAAGCAGAAAAAGACGGTGTTTCCATGTACATATTAAGTTTTTTTGAAACTCCGCAAAGTACCCTAAATGCAAGTAGAATTGCAGTGTGAGTGCGCCGAAAGGAGTTTGTCATTAGCTTAAATAAAATCACTTGAAACCTTACTCTGTAAGGAACCCTATGTGGAGTTCACGTACACAGTAGCCTATGAGGAAGTATCTTTCGCCACTGGCCCCTTCTTCCCCTGTGCTTATCCATCCTCCAACACCCTTCAACGACACCCTTCAACGACACAAGAACTACTCTTAAGGATTATTGTTTGATTTTACGATGCAGTGGACTTCTCTAACATCACCTCTCTCAACAGCAAAATTTTCTTTAGCCCCGTCCTCTTCTCCCTCCCGAAACTCTTCCAAGACAACTTCTAATGCCATCCTCATAACCAGTTAATCTCTAGAGTGGGTGGGGTGGTTTTATTCCCAGCCTCATCCTCGCATTCACTATCACTGCTTTGTGGATTTATATCTCGGATGATTCGGGGTAACGAGTAAAATTTAGACAGAGTTGTGCTGGGGAATAGAAGCAAGGAACCAGATGAAAGAACTGATTCGAGCGTTTTAATGTTTAGGTTTTCACCCTCCAAATAATATTTGACCCACAAATCAAAACAGTGATGGTCCCCTAAGTCTCTACACCATTCCTTATTTCAACTGACCAATGAAGATCGAGTGTTTCGTCCACCCACATGTTTACAAGGAATTGCAGAAACTACTCCTCTGTATTGCGATCCATGTGCGATTTAGGTGAGATGCATGTTCGACTTATTTATATATTTTTGCAAAAAGTACTACCCGATATGCCTTGCTTGTGCGAACCAGCAGTGGTTTTTGGAGCGGCTTGCGATGTTGAGCCGGGTAAATCTTAACTTATCACTACTATTTTTGTAGTCTACAACAGACCATGGTGCGACCCATGCATTATGTGGGACCCTAGCCGAGTACGAGCCTTCGGCTCTTAACTTAATACTACCGTATATGCACTCTCCTTGTTTTGTTCCTGCGGTGTTGAATATACATCTGTGCGACGAGATATTAACGCACTGGTTAAGGAAAAATTAAAGGATGTTGATTATGCCCATAAAAAAGTGTGTAACAGAGGGAAGAGCTAAATTCAACTGGATTTGTCCATCTGTCTTATAAAAGGAAATAATCCCTTCACTAAAACATCAGGAACAGCAACCTGAGCTTAATTGAAACATCATTAACAGCGAGATGAACCTCAATGATGAGGGTGCTGATCTAAATGATTGCAATGATGAGATTGATGACCCGAAATAACGAGCTGCATTTTTGAGCATGAATCTCAATAAAACATCAATTAACAGAAACAGCTTTGGTTTTGTTTCAAGTTTTTTGTTTACATCGGCATCGTGTATTAAACCAATAGTTCAATCAGATTGATGATTGGAGGTTTAAATCTCAAATTTTGACGAATCTGGTAACAACAACATAGAGATTTCACAAACCCTGGCCAACGATCTTTACATTCTCTGCGTCTCTTCAGTGGAGATTGTTCCGTAGTTACAGACAGAGAAATGGTAGATAGAATTAACGATAGGATTACCTCTAATGTTGGGATATGTTTAGGGATTACACGGATAGTTCGAGGATAAGGAAGTCACAAAATATATATGGAGAGTAACTGCCGAATTATAAACTACTTTTGCAATTATATCGTGTATTGGTACCATTTTGTGCAATTCCCCCAATTTACAAAACCCTAGAATATATTCCAAATTACCATACAACATGATTCTATCAAATTAGAAGTTGGGAATCTCATACCTAATCGAAGAAGATGAAAACCCAACTAATTTGTCAAGATTAACTCTGAACCCAGCATCACCACTTTCGATTACGGAAATCGATCGAAGTCTGTCTCAATAAAAATTGTGAATCCAAATCATATTGTATGCATAAGACACATCAAGAAGTCTGTCTTCGTTACTTATTGTCGGCTAAATTTGTTGATTCATGGTTGATTCATGCTGGATGTGTAAGAAAAGAGAGGAAGAAAAAAATAAACGAAGAAGAGAAAAAAAAGTCAGCATTTTATACTACTTCTCCTAGGATTAATTTCATATATTAGTATAGTTATATATTTACTCAATATATAAACGTGTCCGCGTCCTACAATTTTGAGACCTCGCTCGTGTCCGTGTCCGTGTTGTGTCGTGTCCGCGTCTCCGTGTCCGAGTCCGTGCAACCCAGGTGTTCATGCAACATAGCGGCCTAGCTAAACCTTGGACTCAAACGATGCATAACACAATTATTGGGTTTAACAATATTTGTACACGATCTTAATAATGGGATCCACTTAAACAGGAAAAGAGAAAAGAGAAAAGAGAAAAAAGAAAAGAACAAAGGAAAGCAAAAGAAGGAGCACCCATCATTCGAAAGAAAGGAACAACGCCCGCCCCCGAGAAAAATTGGGTACTGCTAGTGCTTGCTTTCTCTCAAATTATCTCTCCCAAATCCCAATCAATCATTAACATCACCATCATCATTATTATAATTATCCAACTAATTATTTTTATTACAAACTATTTTATCCCCAAATCAATCAAATTTCATTTCTATTAGAGAGTTGAAAGACGAAGAAGAAGCCATGGCCGAGGTAGGTCAAGGCGAAGTAGTATACACAACTAAAACCCTAATATGGAATTCAGTATTGAACTGGTTTGGTTTCTTATTACAGATCTTTATTCAGATCCCTTTAGTTACTACTCAACTTCTTTCATTTATTGGTATTCATTATCCCGCACTTTCTTCTTCTGCTTCTACTTCTTTCAAACCTTTGCCTGCTGTTGAACTCCCAATTATTCATTCTTCTACTCCGGATGCCGATGACGCGGATGAGGATGTTCATCTTCATCATATTGAGAAGCTTACGGTAAATCATCGATTTTGTATTTGATTTTGCAATTTTTATTTTCATGGCCCAAGAAATGAATGCAAATGTTAGTATTAGTTGAAAATTTAGTTGCAATCGGTTTGGTGATTTGGATACTTTTGGAAATTATGATGCTGGTGATGAAAATCATGGTTACGGTTTGCCATTAGAAAATTAGTAGTAACTAATGACACAATTTATCTTTTGAGCCAGAAGCATTGAGTATCCATTTTGTTTAACCATCCAAAATGAGGCATCTAATCCAAATTAAACATAAGATACGAATGATAATGAACTATTAATATGAGACAGAGACAACTTGGCACAAGCAACTCATGGGGATTTAATGTATAAAAAGACATGCTTGGAGACGATGGTTCCACTCACACTTTCAACTCTTTTAGATTTCTCCTCCTTAAACGATTTTCTACCATGCCGATCGGAAAAAAAAAACTATTTTCTAGCATAGAAATCTCGAATTTGTAGGGATTATTTGGGGAATCCTATTGATAATGGTCATTCATGTTCATTGTAGTTAGTCCTTGATTTGGATGAGACATTAATATGTGCATACGAAACGTCTAGCCTGCCTGCAGCTGTTCGTAATCAAGCTACAGAAGCTGGCTTGAGTTGGTTTGAGTTCGAATGTATGTCTTCGGACAAGGTATGACTAAAAATTACTTGTATTTAAAAAAATATATATTTGATGAGTTGGTATTATGCTAAAAGGAGTTAATTGATTGAAACTTGTTTGCTTCTGAAGGAAATTGATGGAAAATCTAAGGTGAATCAAGTTACGGTATTTGAGCGTCCGGGTTTAAACGAATTCTTAAAACAGGCTAGTGAATTTGCTGACCTTGTGCTTTTTACTGCTGGTCTTGAAGGTTTGTTCTTTTTATTTGATTGTAATTCTCTGTCTCTGAACTATCTTGATGTTTCTTAATTATTTGGTTACTTGTTCTTTTGCTAGGTTATGCTAGACCGCTTGTAGATAGAATAGATAATGAAAAGCTGTTCTGCCATCGTCTATACAGGCCTTCCACAACTAGCACGTAAGTTTTTCTCATGTTTTAACTTTACAGTTCTATCATGTATGATTGGTTTTACTACAATACCGGCGGATGTTTGAGTGCATGTTGGAGTATTGGACCGAGCCGAGAGACATAGCGAATTAAAAATGTTGCTTGTGGTTTTCCATCTCTTATAAGCCATTTCTGTTGCGATATAGTTGTAACTTTTTGCTTTAGAAAAAATTGATGCTTTGATGGTCTGTTTAAATGATAAAATGGTGACCTTGAAAAAGGCAATTGCTCTTCCTTCTTGCATTAAAATTGCACCAATTCCATTGTCAGATGCATCAGTCTCCAATGTAAAAGGCTTACTGAAATTTGGTAGTGTAAGTACTGGTGTGTTGGTCATAGCTTTCTTAAGTTGAATGAAGGCTGCGGTGGCTTGCGGTGTCCAAGTGAATTCTTTCTAAGTAAATCAGACAATGGTTTACTGAGAATGCCATAGCGTTTGACAAATTTTCTGTAATACCTTGTCAAATCCCAAAATCCTCTTGAGTCCTTTGATAGATTTTGGAAACGGCCAGTTGACCATGGTGTCAGTTTTAGCAGGGTCTGCTTCCAACTCCTTCGGCAGTGATAATGTGTCCCAAGTACTTCAACACATGTTGAGCAAAACAACATTGATATAACTTTGCAGAGAGCTGGTGTTGTCTCAACAATTGCAATGTAACTTCTAAGTGTTGGAGATACTCTGCTAAACTTTTGTTATTCACCAAAATGTCATAAAAAAAGACTAGAATGAATTTTTTAAAAATAGTTGAAATATGTCATTCATTACAGTTTGGAAGGTAGCATGTGCGTTAGTGAGTCCCAATGACATCACTTTAAATTCATAGTGTCCATGATGAGTTCTAAATGCAGTTTTAGGGATGCTGACATGCACTCTAATTTGGTATCTTGACCTTAAATTAATCTTGGAGAAGTGTTGTGCTCCATGAAGCTCATCTAGTAACTCATCAATAATAGGAATAGGAAATTTATCTTTGATAGTAATGATGTTGAGAACTCCGCTTGTGTTTTTCTTTGCACAACCCGTCGTAAGCCAGGATAAAAGAGGAACGTTTATGATAGGCTTGGCAAGCCAACGGTAAAAGCCCCCCTGCCAAACACTTATGAGATGAGACCCAAATTAGAAAATTTGTTGGGGGCGTAACCCTCTTAGCGAAGTGTCATGCCGGAACCTGGGTGTGGTGTCAAATGAGCAAGGGCCGGGTCGTCACCTCCGTGACATGCCATTTCGCCCGAATATGGTGTCAAATGAGCAAGGACCGCTACGTCTCCACCCGGATGTAGTGTTAAATGAGCGAGGGTCTCCGCACTTGACTTGATGAGTGCGAGAGGCAAGGAAGCCGGTCGAGGTAGGTAGGATTCGCTTATCTAGGTGGAATGCCTGATCTTTGACAGGAAAGCTAAGAGTTAGTTGATACTGCGACTAGGAAGCGTGTAAATATTTTAAGCATGCAGGAAACCAAATGGACGGGTTAGAAAGCAAAGGAGGTGGATGGTACATGTTTCAAGCTATGGAACCAAAGAACGCAAGGGAACAAAAATGGGGTAGGCATTTTAATTGATAGGAATTTAAGGATAAAGTTATTAGCCTTAGAAGACAAGGGGATAGGATCATCCTAGTTAGGCCCTTAGTTGGAGTTATGTGTTTGAACGTCATTAGTGCGTATGCCCCGCAAGTAGGTCTTAGTGAGGACGCTAAACGACAATTTTGGGAGGTTTCAGATAGCCTAGTTAGGGATGTGCCTAGCAATGAGAAGATTTTCATTGGAGGTGACTTCAACGGTCATGGTGGCAGTGGCACAATTGGAGAGGGGTTTGGGAGGGTGCATGGAGAGTTTGGATACGACGAGAAGAACCAAGAAGGTGAAGAGATATTGAGTTTTGCGATAGCGTATGACCTTATGATAAACAACACCTTTTTTAGGAAAAGACAATCCCATTTAGTTACCTATAGTAGTGGCCAACACTCGAGCCAAATAGATTTCATTTTTACTAAAGAGAGGATAGACATGAGTGCTTAAACTACAAGGTTGTCTCACAACACCAACTCCTGGTCTCCGATTTTCGCCTACGGATGCATATTCGACAAGACAAACTTGGTGCTAATAGTACGAAGACGAAGTGGCGGAAGCTCAAAGAAGATGCATCAAGGAGAGAGTTTATAGATAAGGTATTGGCAAGAGGAATAAGAAACGTAGACGAGGAGGCAAATAGCATGTGGGACGAGATGGCAACTCACATTTGGAATGTGGCTGCGGAGGTGTTTGGAGTGACAAGAGGAAATAGATGCGAACCGAAAGAGACTTGGTGGTGGAGCGAGGATGTGCAAAAGGCGATCAAGGATAAGAAAGAGTGCTACAAAGGCTTGCGCCATAACAGAAGTGAGGAGAATGTACGAAAGTACAAAGTAGCAAAAAAGAATGCAAAGCAAGCGGTGAGCGACGCAAGAAGTCGGGCATATGAAGATCTGTACCAGAAGCTAAGCACAAAGGAGGGTGAGTAGAACATTTACAAGATAGCTAAACTTCGTGAGAGAAAGACGAGAGACCTCGACCAAGTTAAATGCATTAAAGACGAGGACGACTGAATTTTGGTAAAGGATGCCGAGATAAAGAGTAGATGAAGAGAATACTTCAACAAGCTTTTCAATGGAGAAGATAACAACAAGGGACAATACCATGATAGAGCTAGATGACTCTTTTGATGACACCAACAAGGGATTTGTTCGTAGAATCCAAGAATCGGAAGTGAAGGGGGCGTTAAAAAGGATGAAGGTGGGAAAGGCGGTAGGGCCGGATAACATCCCCATTGAGGTGTGGAGATGCCTAGGAGATGTAGGAATAGCTTGGTTGACCAAGTTGTTCAACAACATCTTTGGATCAAACAAGAAGAAAGTTCCCACAAAGTATGTTACCCTCATCAAGGATATTTACGATGGCGTTGTGTCTAGGGTTCGATCTTGCGAGAGCGAAACCAGTGACTTCCCTCTCAAGGTAGGACTACATTAAGGGTCAGCGTTGAGCCTTACATTTTCGCGTTAGTGATGGATGAAGTTACAAGGTAAATTCAAGGTGGATTCCCTTGGTGCATGCTCTTTGCTGACGATGTGGTGTTAATTGACGAG
>JAJJMA010020831.1:1474-12503 GCA_023529015.1 Papaver nudicaule | reverse complement strand
ATTTATGTATCAGGTATATGAAACTGAAGGCCACAAGCACTTTAGTACCTTCACCATGTAACAAGTCAGATGGTGGTACAAATAACAAAAGACGTTGGCTAAAGACCACTGACCATTAATGTGGAGTGACCACTGACAGGTATAGAGTAACCACTAACCATTATAATTGGATTTATAATTTCATGCGTAAATTTGGTTTAGGCTTTGGTAACATCTATCACTATATAGCATTGTTTTTATTCTCACCCATGTGTAGAGGCTTTCGACATCACATAGATAACGATAGTGTGGGGAAGGGATCAATATTTGCAACTGATGTAAATGTTGTAGGTGTTTCTTATATATGACAGCGTACCACTGCTCATATTTGTCTTAGTCTACATCGTTACATGAGCGTATATTGAACATGTTGAGGCGAGCATTCATTATCTACTTTCGAATTTGAATTCTGATTTTTATTTTTTAATGAAGGGACCAACTGATCCATCCCTGTAATTATGCTAATTTTAGGATGGTTAGAAAGGCTTGGAGAACATCCTGAGTGTTGGTGGATTTGATAAAGATTCATGATATATTAATGGAGAAAATATCAAAGAAGAGATGATTTATGGATGTGAAGGATTTGATAAAATTGAAACTTTGCAGATCCATGACCATGATAATATCTTGATATCTACGAGAAGTCTGCCATCTCTTAAGACATACCAGAGTGAGGAGGAAGATGAGGGGAATTTTGTTGAAGACAGTTTTGATTTAGGGACATTGATAGTACCTCTTCCGTAATGCATTGTATTACCCCCATCATGCTTCGTACTTCTCCAACATGCAACGCAGTAGGTATTGTATTTTTTGTAATTTTACACAATTTTTACTTCGTAGAATTTGTGAGGATGGTCATGGTATGGGTAATGCAATCTTATCTGTTTTTTTTAACTATTATTTTATCTATTTTTTGTTATTTGATGGAATCCTATGCAATCGATGTTCTTTGTAGTGATGTTTCAACGGGTTAAAATCCATGTTGAGGAAGGACAAAACGTCTCAGTCGCATCTTGAGGGATGTTTTCGCGGTGAATATAAACAAATTATTGGTAAATTATTGGTAAAGACTGTAGAAGCTACTGACTGTGAGTATAGAAGAAGACTTTCAAAAAGCTAGGAATAACTTCATGTGAGATATGCTCTCCTGGCTAACTTTTAAGAGAGCTAGACATGTTGTTAGAATATTAGAGTTGTATTCCTTTGCCTGTGTAACTTCTTTTAATTCAGCTAATAACACCATGTATTTTCATATCTTAGTTCTGCTTTTTCATTACGCCTTTCAAATTATGAAAATCAAGTTAGACATGAGCTCTATGTAGAGGCAAATTGTTTAATGATCTGAGTAAAATTCTGGGTTGAACTCGAAGCATCCAGGTTTATATTTTGTGATTGACAATGTTGCAATCTAACTGTCTATTGTCTATAGGTTCTCAAAGAGCATATTACAGTTTCATGAATTTGACACAGATCAATACTACATGCTTTTGTGAATTTTTGTGAATTATATTAGTTATATTAGGTACAATGTGCTTTTTTCTCAGTCAAGTACTTTTCTGAAACCATAGATGGCATTGTTAGTATTCGAATCTTTGCATGTTTAACTCAATATTGTTGTTACATTGATTTTTTTGTTTTAATGATTTCAGCAACACCAGAGTCTGGAACAAATTTAGTTGTTGGTGCTTTTACTCGGTTCAAATATTTGCTTCTTCCAGTCACATAACCATTATTTATCCAAGGGAACCAGACAGGTGCTTGATTATTTTTCTGTTTTGAATACTTATTAAGACTAACTTCTTTTGTATCCCCATTGTTGGTCATTTATGTCGATACAACTTATTTGCTCAGTCTATCTCAATCTACGATTAGGAAATGTCATATTGAAAAATCTTTATATATGTATGGAGCTTGCTAACATTTTGATCACGGAAAGTCCTAGATCTTAGTGTGCTGATACGTGCTTCATTAGATGTAAGATTCATAGATGCATCAACAAAATAACTTAAATTTTGTTTTCATGCATAAATGGACATATTGCAATATTAATGTTGGTTATAGGTAGTGTGAGCTTGGGTAAGGTCATTGACTAATTCGTATCTACTGAATTTGAAAGTTTAGCAAAATGGACGATCAATCATAGGTTATTTTTTTTTATGTGAAAGTTAATTCTCGGAACAGGGTAGTTAGAGAGTGCATAAATGAGTTACATGGCATGTGTCTTTTTTTAAAATATTTTTCATCTCAACACTAAAGCTTGGTGATAACCAGAAAAGGTAATATCACTTAGGAAGTTGCATGTGGCTCTATCTTAAATTAATTGTATAAGATTTTCATGTGGTGCATTAATGTTGACTTATTTGTTATTTTCCTGAATCTTCTTGCTACCTATGTCTTCTTCTTTTCATCCATTATAGATCTTTGATTCTTATTGGTTTTTACTACTCACTCCTAAATGCCTCATAGGTCATTTCCTTGGTTTAACTTTGACGGTTTTCCGTTGCAATTTGAATGTGAAAAAATGGGGGTCGAAGAGTTCGAACCTTCTCCAAAACAACGCTTGGGAGTCTAACGTCTTTCTTTTGTATCAAGTGCAGACATAAGGAAAATGGGATGGTCTTACTTGATATTTGTGCCCTGCTAATTAAGGTATACTCTTCTTTCATTGACAAAGTGAACTTCAAATATGAGAAATCATTTGTAACAGGTACAAATATATATGTCTATGTCAACTGATCTTTTTGTTCGAACAAAACTATTGTTTGTTGTAACGTTTGATCACATAATACATTTTCTTTTTGCTAAGGGCGCTAAAAAACTTTCGCCAAAAGTTTTGAGAAGTGCATTGAATAGCTAAAACCTTATGGTGGTAGCTAGGTGCATTCCAATTGTAAGTGTGGTTCACACTTAGAAACATCTACATTTTCGATAGAATCCCTATTGATCAGATTGGTTATAGCTTTTGAAGATGCATCTAATATTCTTTAGTTTTACTTTTCCTTTTTCTCTTTACATATAATATGATTACAAGTTATAGAAAAGCAGTCGCGATATGTTTTTCGGAGAGGAGAATAGACAACTAAATGGGGTAACATATCTTTGCAGGAACCCAAGAATAGGTAAGTTCATTGTGAACTAAATCCATGTGATGGTATGAATTGGCAAGGACCTGATGGTATGAATTGCAAAGTGTTAAAATACATTGGTTATGGGTAGGTTCATTTCAACGGTAAGACTGATTTTGTGATGTTGATCAAATTCATAATGGATACCTCTTTCAGTTACATGTCTTGCCACTTGCTGTCTTAGCTCAGCTGGAAGAGCGCATGGGTTTGAACCATGTGGTCGTGGGTTCAATTCCCACAGATGGCACAGAAAATGTGACTAGATTTATGTTTTTCAGCGTAGTAATGACGAAGAGTACATCAATCAGATGGGTTAGAAGTAAATAGCTTGGGTAATACTACATAGAAAATACGATTCTTTGAAACAATACAACAACACATAAAATTTCAGATATGTATATCGGTTGATATAGTACATCAATTCGATTATTTTTTATAATTCTTTCATTATGTTCATCTTTTAAGTTTTGTTTTGCCATAATCTTGGGTCAGATTGAAGAGACTTGCATTGCATCTGCATTCTACCTTGACTGTAAATTTTAATCAAACTCATTCAGTCTTCATATCTTTGTCCACACCTTAACACTGCGTCAATGCCATCATTTGATAGAAATGGAAAAAGACAACGGGAAGGTTTAATATTTTGGTGAGGTCAAAACCTTTATTATATAGCCTGATTGTGGTTTGTTAACTATTTTTCAGGTTTATTATGGGGCAAAGTTTAATCGTAGTGCAAGTTTTTAGGGCTGTGTTAACGTAAAACGACGACGGGGAGGAATTGAAGAAGAAAATGTAGGTTAGTTATAGATACCTGTACCCCAGAATGTTTGTGTGGTTTGTTGACTTTTGCTTTTGTTTTTAGGCTAGCAATTATCCCAAGATAGATTGATCGGTAAAGTTGCTGGCAAAACGGTAGTTATAAGTTTATTTCTTCTAAAGTGCATGAGATATGGAAACCAAAAGGTAAATTACAAATTTTAGATTGAGGATGTGATTTCTTTATGTTTAAATTTGAACTTCCTGAGGATTATAGGCATACCATGCTTGAGGGCCCGTGATTCATTGCTGGGCATCATTTGTCTCTCCAAAGATGGAAACCAAATTTCAAACCATCTGAGGAGAAGATTCAACGTGTTGTGACGTGGATTAGATTGCCTGAAATACCTTTGGAATATTATGATAAGGAAATACTTTCCAAAGTAGCTGCTAAGTTAGGTAAACTTATCAAGATTGATACCACTACTTTGGCTTCGTGGTAAGTAACTAAGTATGTTGGGATTTGTGTGGAAATTGCCACTGATAAACCACTCAAAACATCCATTCGTGTTGGTAATTTGATACAAAAATTTGAATATGAGGGTGTTGGTATGGTCTGTTTTCATTGTGGTATATTATCCCATAGAAAAGAAAATTGTCCAGAGTTAATTCCGAAAGCAAATACTGAAAGTGGTAATGTTGATGCAGGTACAAATATTGTTGCAGGAGAATGGTAATGGTGATACAAGCTCTAAAGTGGTTGGCAAATACATAAAGAGCAGGGCTCGGACTAGGGACCTTGGATGCTTGCAGACAGTTGATGTACCAAAGAAGAATGAAAGCCTTTAGGAGGTTCAGTTTCCAATTGGAACGAGATCACTGCCTCAATACCAATTCGTGACGGGGAAGACAAAGGTGTTTTTTTTTTTTTAGTTTTTGTACGCATTAACGTAACTCATGATCATGTTCAACTATATCTTACGTACAGTACTCTTTATGTGTGCATGTAATTCTATTTAGAAGTAAAAACTATACCTATAATGGCTAGGTAAATGGGAATTTGTGTAAATTTCTGAGTGTGTTTGAAATTGCCAGGCAGCTGCTTCCGAGTATTAGTTGCTGCACATATGGTTGATCCTCTATCGAAGGCATTAACCATTGGGATCAAAGCTCATGAGACTTCTATCCACTATTGACGACTGTGTTGTTCCTGTGTGCATCATTGTGGATGTGGGTGGCGTGGAACATACAGATGGGCAGGAACCCGTCATTTGCTCATGTATTTATGGTATGGCGGAGTTACCAAAGAAGGTTTGTATGCAAGGCACGACTAAACTATCCTTCTTCTCTTTTGTCTCAAGGTTTGTTTATTTTTTGGTTGACTGGAATATTTTCTAATTGGGTACGACTAAGTCTCATAACTAGAATATTTCCTGATCGGAGAGATGTACATCTCTTTTGGGCTGCTGCGAACTGATTGACGCATCTAACCAGTTAGGTATCAGAGTTTGTTTTCCTTCTTGAGCAATTGGTTGATTAATTTGAGCTTATCTTCATCTTATCTAGCGGCTATCGACGGAGAATCTTCCAGGCTCTCTTTTTGCTGCGACATTATTATTTTTGTTTTGCTTTCTCGCAGCAGAGAAATTGTGGAGGAAAACGTTGATATAGTTTCGATTCAAAATTGTACTCTTAATTTTGAAACACAGATTGTTTGCTTTAAAGTTAGAAAGAATTCTGGATCGAGTCATATAGAGAAAGCTCATTTACAAGATGTGGATTACTCTGAAAGAGTTAATTGTAATGAATAATTGTTTGTTATTTTTGTCGCAGGAAGTAGATTTGGAAGAGATACTAGGGCGTGAACTTGCAGATATGCCATTAGGAGAGCTTTATCAAGCACACACTCTAAAGGTCAAGCACACACTCAAGGGATTTCATGTTGTACATCAAAATAACAAAATGACTAAGGGATTTCATGTTGTACATCAAAATAACAAAATGAGTGAAGTTGGACGAGCTAAGAGGAATAGGTAGTACTCTATTTTATGCTTCTGTTTGTGTTTCAATAAATTTCATGTGGTATTTAGTTTTTTCTTATTTAATGAATAAAGGCCAGTGGAAATCAGTCACGAGAAACATGCGAGGAGGAGGTTATGGAGTTACTTCAAGTTCCTGGAAAGGTAGGTTTCGGGGTTTGGTTATTTTACATTGTTGGTTTTATAATGACAATGGCGGATAATAAGTGCGGAGGCTGTTCCTTAGCCAACTCAACACTTAAATCCACGGACCCGGTTAATTTATAAAAGTTAATTTGATTTTAGCTTATTGTGTGGTCTACTTCAAAGAAAAAAAAAAGAGCATGTGAAGTTTTCAGTGGTTTTATCCGTCGATTAGGAGCATATGTCTTTACTGTATGTGAACTCGCATGATATTCTTGGTCGAGTCCCAGCTAATTTGACCCGACCAACTCAACGCTCTAATCCACGGCCGGGGCCTTAGGCCCCGGCCTATTAAACTAACTTAACAACGAGGCTCAACTTTTGAATTGTAGGCTTCGAAAACTTTTCGAAAATCGACAAAAGGTTGAGCGCCGGCCACCGGCCGGCGTGATACCTAGTCTCTTTATTAAAGAAATATGGTCCTTAGGAATCGGGCAATCCGAGCCGTCCAGATCTGGAGTAATTCGTGGTCGTCCGATATTCAGTCATCAATTTCCAAATCCGAATTAAAGTAGGTTTTCTAATTTAATTAAAACTAAATTAGTTAACCTCAGTCATCAATTTTCAAATCCTAATTAAAGTAGGTTTCCTGATTTAACGAATTAAAGTAGGTTTCCTAATTTAACTAAAACTAAATTAATTAACCTTACAAATTGGCTAATCCACCGAACTAATTTGGGCCAACCAACTTTAGAATTTGCTAACCCACGGCCGGGGCCATAGGCCCCGGCTGATATGACCCGGCCAACACAACACTAGAGCTTTATTCATCCAGATAATACCTTAAAAAAATAACAAAAAGGTTGAGCCCCAGCCGTAGGCTGGGGTGATACCTAGTCTCTTTATTAAAAAAAAGTGGTCCTTAGCAATGGGGCTATCCGGGCCGTCAAAAAAGCGTGCGGGGGATCCTGGCCGCGAGATGGAAAAAAGTAAAACATTTAAATCCTGCAATCTCAGCCGTCCAGTGAATCTATGGCGCGATCTTGGCCGTCCCACGAGCGTGCGTTCCTTCCCGTACGTCCATCTAATAAAGCAAAAACACGGGCGAAATCATGGCCGTCCATCGAATTCAAGTGAATACTTTTCGCGAAACTTACCTTCTTCTCGAGTCCCATTACTCATTCAGGAAAAATTGTGAACCTTTACCAAACTGTAAAGAGTGGAAATCGATGGTTGTTCTAAGGTATCGAGCTATTTCTTCTCGATCCATCTATCAATTCAACAACCACCTACACCACCAACTCCACCATCACTAAAATTCTCATCTTCAAACCCTAAAATTCATGAAAAAAAAAATTATGATTTGATTTACCAGTTCTTGAAAATTCTGAAAACTTTGGTGTGTTTTGATTTCAAGAAACAATATTTAAGTTCTAAGTCCTAAGAAGAAGAAGAAGAAGAAGAAGAAGAAGAAGAAGAAGAAGAAGAAGAGGTTCGATTCGATTATTTCAAGATTCAAGAAACAAGATTTAAGTCCTAGGAAGAAGAAAAGATTTTGTCGATGATTTTTGTTGGTGTTGGTTGTAAATGTACCTTGGGTTAGAATTGAACTTAAACAAGGTTTTACAGATTCTTCGCCATGGTCTGGATGGTTGCTTGGCGGTGCTTGGCAGGTGGTTTGGAAGTTAGAGTTAGAATTGAATTTGACTTTGTCTGTTGGATTCGGAAAAGAGTTTCGGATAAAGGAAACTACCTAGAATAGTTTTTTTTTTTTTTTTAAAGAACCTAATTTTAATGCCTGATTTTATTTTGGTCATATAATTTAAGAAATTCTGAATTAGGATCCTCAATTTTCTTTGTTGGTAGAGAAGAAGATGTATTTTAACAAGAGGAAATAGAATAAAAACCCCTGATTTTATTGGGCCTTCACAATTAACCTTATGAAGGTTAAATTTGAAGTCCTCTAAATCTCGTTTTCTTATAATTCCGCAAATACCCCATATAATATCAGAAGAAACAATAATTTCCATGAATCCAGATCTGATTTTTTTTTCCCTCTCTCTCTTCTCCATCTGATCCATTTTGCCATCACCGTCTAGTATTTCATTCCACCACCAACATCATTGTTTGGTCCATTTTACCGCCGTCTTTTCCATTACTCAACCACTGGCAGCACCTCTGTTTCGTTAATTTGAGATACAAAGCAATCAGTAAAAAAGAGTTGAGAAATCATAAGTTGATGATGATGGTGGTCGTGGTGGTGGTTTATGTCTTCTTGCTTTTTTAATTTTGTTTTATGATAGATGACGGTGGTGGTTGTTGCTGGAAAAGTTGTAGTGGTGGTGGAAGAGGTGGTGGTGGTGACGGAGGTGGGGGTGGTTGTTGTTGGTGGTGGAGGTACGACAACGGTGGTAGCGGAGGCGGTTTTGATTATGGTGATTTTTCAGCAATATGTGGATTTGGGTAAATGACCTCAATTAGCTTCGAAGGTGCAGTACTCTCTCCTTATCTCTTTACATTTATGTTTCATCTAGGTTAATTATAATGGAAGATGCTCAATGAATTGCTTAAATGAAGAATCATTATGTACAAATAAATTTTGTGGCTGAATATATTGAAATTGTTCTGATTTGATCTAATAGGTAATGTTATATTTTCAATTTTCGTTGTTATTATGTTTTTGATCATATGCTGATGATTTTGTTGTTGGGTTCTACATTGCGTTTACAATTTCTGAATTACTAAAATTTGGAAAGATTTGTGTGGTGCTTTTGTATATGAGATTGTGTTTGTTTGCTCTTATTCCTGAGTAATGTCAGCAAAAGTACAGTATTCTCAATGTTACAGGAAAATTGTTCTTTGCCGTCAAAAGAGTTCCTGCTCCGCCAACTTTTAGTGTGGGATAGTTGTAAGGTTCTAGGATGGTAGCTTTGAATCTTTGGGGTATTTGGTTTGAACATTGTTGAGAAAGCTATTTTGAGTAACCACATAAAGTACACATTGTTGTGAGTTCGAATTCTGATATTGTATATCACTTATTATGTGAATTGCTCTTTTGCCAACTTCTTGAGGGAAAGTATATTAGCTAAACTTCAGGCTGCTTCTTCTTTTCCGTCAAAAAATACAAGAGTTCTTTACCTTATGTTGCGAGTCATTTAGCTCATTTACTGTGTATTGACTTTTAGAGTTATGCATGCAACAGGTTAGGATCTGAACCATAAACTCAATTCAAGAAAAATGTCATCTCCTAGTAAGTGAAGGGATATGGATGTCATGAAGTTGTAAGTTGTCACCATCCCCATTTCTGTTCTCTAATTGAATGAAGGTTTCCAAATTGTCTTTTTGGGTAACGTAACCATTTGTTGTTCATCTTAGTAGTTCTAATCTATAGTATCTATTATCTAGGATGATGAGTGACTATGTTGTAGAGACAATTAAGGATGGGCTAAGCAAATTCAATGTGGAGTTCCATGGTCCTAAAGGAAGTATGCTTTCTGCTTCCCCTGTGATGCTTCTTCTGTAAAACTTAAAGCAGCTTCTAGGTTTTCGCGATGGTTGAATTTAAAGTTCAAACATTTTGGGATTTATTATCAAATGCTTAATACCATTTTCTGACTTTGGTCATTGCAGGTCTGTATGAAGGTGGAGTATGGAAAATTCGTTTATAATTTCCTTTGTGAACCTGTGGTGCAATGGTAGCACAACTGATTTTATGTCAGAGGATGCGTGTTCGAGTCACGTCGGGTTCACTCATTCATGACAACTTGCCAACTTAACACCTAATTTTGGTGTCTAGTTGGCAACTAGACACATAAATGTTGTCTAGTTTGCAACTAGACACCAAAATCTGGTGTGCACAAGGATTCTTGTGCATACAATCATGGTGTCCAGTTGGCAACTAGACACATAAATGTTGTCTAGTTTGCAACTAGACACCAAAATCTGGTGGTGTAAAAGTCATGTTGGAACTATAATTTGTCGGAGGTGGTAATGGCGGTAGCGAGGAGGTGGTGGTTGCTGGAGGCGGCTAAAGGTAGTGGTGGTGGTGGTGGCGGCGACGGTTGCTAGAGGAGGTCGTGGTGGTGGTTGGTGGTGGTGGTGGCAAAGGTGGTGGTTGTTGGTGGTGTAGGTGCGACAGTGGTTGTGGCGGAGGTGGTGGTTGGTGGTGGCGTGGTGGTGGTTGTTGGTGGTGGCGGCGGTTGTTGGTGGAGGTCGTTGTGGTGGTTAGTGGTGGTGGCGGCGGAGGTGATGGTTGTTGGTAGTGGAGGTGCGACAGTGGTGGTGGTGGTGGCGGAGGTGATGGTTGGTGGTGGTAGTGGATGTGGTGTTGGTTATGGTGTCGATGGTAGGAGGTGGTGGTACATAGGTTTTTTGTGTAAAAAAATATAATGAGAAAAAATTATATAAAATAGGGTATTCTAGGAATGAAATTATAGTAGGGGTATTTATAAAGTTGAATAAGGCTAAATTTTTGGGGTTGAAATTATAGGGGTATTTAATTAATGTTCTCTTTTAACAACCAGATCCATTCTCAACCAGGTATGCAGAAGTACTGATTTGGATTATTGTATTTTGATTTACTTGATTTTGAGTTTTGAGATTGATTTTGTGGTTCGATTATTCGTAGGAATTAACCTTTTGGGTCAAAGCTTAATAGCCGTGAAGCAATACCAGTAGCAGTGGTAACTGCTTAATCTTTTCTTACTGTGAATACAAATCATTGGTGTATTTCTTTTTCTACGTTTCGATTAGTGATATTTGATGACTGATGTAATGGAGATTGAGTTTGAGTTTGAGACTTGCTACATTGATTTGAATTCCAAGTTTAAATAAACTTCTTACAGCAACAATTAGACTTGAGGGTTTCTTATCTTCAATGGTGTCAATAGTTTGAGACTTGCAACATTGATTTGAATTCCAAGGTTAAATAAACTTCTTACAGCAACA
>JAJJMA010020820.1:0-11244 GCA_023529015.1 Papaver nudicaule | reverse complement strand
GAAGGACGACACTGCGCCGTGCACGTAGCGCACGGGCTGTCCGCCCTCCCAGATCGTGAGCAGGCCGTTACGGTCGAGCACCTGGCCGAAGTCGATGGCGGGATTCGCGCTGGCCAGTTCCACCTGCAACAGGAAGGTCTCAGACAGGCCCTCGCGCAAAGTGAACTCCACCACTTCGAACGATTCGTCGCCGGCGGTGAAGGTAAAGCGCAGGTCGGATTGCGTGGGCATAGTTAAGCTCCCTGCCAAGACAAGCCTATCTCGTCATGCATCGACGGATAGGCGGTGACGAGTGAACGTCCACCGCACAAACCAGCTCGGAACTGTCGCCAACCCGGCCCATCGCAGGGGACACCTATGGACTTCCTACCTTTCCCTGCGGAACAACTGCTCGTGTCAGCGATATAGGAACACTCTTCTTTTGCCGTGCGATTTGTGCTCATCGTCTTGCGGGTCATTCGGCACGCTGTTCGACATGGATACGTTCAGCAGAGCTGATCCTCCAGTCTGTCTCGCTTCAGTGAGCAACGCGATCGCCATCCTTCGAGAGTCGTCGATGGCGCCTGGCAGCGCGCGCTGGACGTCCAGCAGCGATGGTCAGCCACTGCGACACTCGCGTCTATGGGACGAATCTGAAAATTGATTGCCATACGAAACGAAGCACTGCCCAACGGCAAATGAGCTTGTAGCGGGCGTTTGCGTCGGGCGGTGAGCCTGAATCGAGCGAATCGTCGTGGGAATTGACTGTCGACAGGCGGCAGGCTATCGGGGATGGTTGATCATCTGTCGGATGATCATCGACTTGCACGAAACAAGAATCCGCACCGTCAAACAAATGCGAGCCATACTCGAAGGCACCGAGACATCGGATTTTGTGCCTGCAACCAGCGCCCACGCGCGTTGTGCATGGAGCGCCTCGGTGTTAGGCCGGCTGCATTATCGCCAGATGACGCCCCCCCAATCGGCGGCTGGTGCTGCGCTATCCGCGCTGCTTCTGCGGCTTCAGTCGCGTACGTCAACCGGCGTGTGCCGTCGCTGGCTCGGCCGTCACGAACGCCGCGGTTCAGCGCCCCGTCGGCGCCGGCAGGCGTCTGAACAGCGTCTCGTAGTCGACGACGAGCCCGTCGGCGTCGATGTCCATCTCGGCCGTGAAATTCCGGAAGATCCCTTCGTAGCGGTAGCGCCGGCCCGGCTCGATGCACGCGTAAGCCTGCTTGACCGGCGTGACCTTCAGGTCCGGCGTCGAGATATACGCGACGTCGATCGGCCGCCGCTCGCCGCGCGCGAGCCCGAGACGGCCGATCGGCAGCGAATTCGTGAACGGCGTCGCCGCGATGTCGATGTCGATGCAGCCGTCGAGTTCGGGCAGCGCGCGGCCCGCGCCGTCGTGCCAGCGGCCCGCGCCGTCGCCGCGCAGTTCGAGCGTGCCGCCGCCCATCACCTTCAGCACCGCGAACGTCACGCGCCAGTGCGGATCGCACTCGACGCGATACGCGAGCCCGTACGCGCGGCCGTATCGCTGGCCGACCACCGCGCTTTCGACGACGATCCCGCCACCGCTCCGGTCAAACGTCAGATGTTCGACCCCGTCGCCTTCGAGCGACGCCCAACGCACTTCGCGCATTTTTCCGCCTCCCGGTTTCGCCGATGCGGGGCATCGTTGCACAAATCCCGCAACGAAAACGCCAGCAGATGCCCAAATTCGCTACCAAAACTGATAACGCACCCGAAAACGCTAACGAGCCCCGGTCAAACATGGCTCATTCCCCGATCTGGGGCATCGCCCACAAATCCTGACTATCCAGGATTCCCTATTCCGGTGCATGAAATTGTGTCCTATGCTCGCGGCTCGTCCTGTCCCGCCGCCATCATGCCTACCGCCCGCCCCGCCTCGCCGTCGATCGACCTGCGCATTTTGCTGCGCGGCATCGGGCAGATCGTGCTGCAAGCGAATGCGTTCACCGGTGCGATGCTGCTCGCCGCGCTGGCGCTGACCGACCTGCGGCTCGCGTGCGCGGCGCTGCTCGGTTCGGCCGCCGCCAGCATGACCGCCGTGCTGACCGGCGCCGAGCGCCGCGACGTCGAACAGGGGCTGCACGGCTTCAACGGCGCGCTCGCCGCGCTGATCGCCGTGCTGTTCGCGCCCTATTCGCTCGCGGCCCTCGCGCTGGTGCCGCTGGTCGCGATCGGCGCGGCGCTCGTGCAGCGCGCGACGCGCGTGCCGCTCGCGCGCTGGCGCCAGTGCCCGTATTCGAGCCCGTGCCTCACGGTCACCGCGCTGTGGCTGCCGTTTGTCGCGCTGCAACATGCGAGCGGCGCCACGGCCGGCTTGGCACTGACGTTATCCTCCGTCGCCGACGCGCTGCTCTCGGGCGTCGCCCAGACCACCTTCGCGCAAGGCGCATGGGCCGGCGCGCTGATCGTCGCCGGCATCGCGGCCGCGTCGCGCCGCGCGGCCGCGTTCGCGCTCGGCGGTGCCATCGTGTCGACCGTGCTGCTGCTCGCGCTCGGCGCGAACGGCGCATCGTTCGCCGACGGCCTGCTCGGCTTCAACGGCGCGCTCGCCGCGCTCGCGCTGATGCCGCGCGGCCCGCGCGCGGCGTTCGCGGCCGCTGCACTCGCCGCGCTGATCCAGTGGCTCGCGATGCGCGCGGGCATCCCCGCGTTCACGGCCCCGTTCGCGCTCGCGTCGTGGGTCACGGTGGCCGTCGCGCGACGCTTCACCCTCGGAGAATCCGATGTCGTCATTCGCACACCGTCCTGATGCCGTGAAACCCGGCGACCCGATCTCGGACGCCGAACGCCGGCTGCGCGTCGATCTCGCCGCCGCGTATCGGCTCGTCGCGCTGAACGGCTGGGACGACCTGATCTACACGCACCTTTCCGCGACCGTGCCCGGCGAGCCCGGCCACTTCCTGATCAACCCGTTCGGCCTCACGTTCGACGAGGTCCGCGCGTCGAACCTCGTGAAGATCGACCTGGCCGGCAACCGGATCGGCGACAGCGAGCATGCGGTCAATGTGACGGGCTTCGCGCTGCATGCGGCCGTGCACGCGGCGCGCGCCGACGCCGTGTGCGTGATGCATCTGCACAATACGGCCGGCATCGCCGTGTCGATCCAGCGCGACGGGCTGTTGCCCGCATCGCAGCACGCGCTGCGCTTTCATGGCGACCTTGCGTACCACGACTACGAGGCGCTCGCGTTCTCGCCGGCCGAAGGCGCGCGGCTTACTTCAAGCCTCGGCACGAAATCCGCGATGCTGCTGCGCAATCACGGCACGCTGACGGTCGGCCGCACCGTTGCCGAAGCCTATGTGCTGATGGATACGCTGATCAAGGCGTGCGACATCCAGGTACGCGCGCAGGCAGGCGGCGGGCCGCTCGTGCTGCCCGATCCGGCCGTCGCCGACCGCACGGCCGAACAACTGCGCGACGGCGGCGCGATCGAAGGCGAACTGGAATGGCCGGCGCTGCTGCGCCGGCTCGACCGGATCGATCCTTCGTATCGCGACTGACGTCGCAACCATCGCCGCAACCGCAGCCGAATCGTTCAACCTCAACCGGAGCACCCGTCATGCCGACTTTCAATATCCAGCTCTTCGAAGGCCGCACCGTCGACCAGAAGCGCGAATTCGTCGAAGCAATCACACGCGTCACGTGCGAGACGCTCGGCTGCGCGCCGGGCTCGGTCGACATCATTCTCACCGACGTGAAGAAGGAGAACTGGGCGACGGCCGGGAAGCTGTGGAGCGACGAGCGCTGAGCAGCGTAACGCAGTCCCTACGGAACCCGCCGGGCGAAACGAGCTCGAACCAAGCCGGAACCTGAACGGCCGCGCCGCGACATCGCAGCGCTCGAAGGAGACCGCATGATCGAGAACACACGCATCGCCTCGGCGTTGAACGAGATGATCCTGTCCATGGGCGCGGAACTGGATCGATCGCTTCAGCAAGTCAGGGAAACCTGCCCCGAACACGAGTTCGCGACCTATCGCGAATTCGTCTCATCCTTGTTAACCACGATGCTGGTCGACTTCATGAATCCACTCTATGCACGGCACCCCGACCTGAAGCCCGAGCGGCTCGACTAGCGCGCGTTCGCGCCGTCTCCCGGCTCCGCCGTTGTGCGCCCGCACATCGCTTTGTCACGCAATCGGCGCATAATGCCGGACAGACGCAGCAGCCAATGGCCACCCGGGAGACCGCCATGGAAGCGAAGAACGAGGAAGTCGTCGCACACCTGCTCTCCGATGTCGTCGAATTCGCGCGCGGGCGCCTGCCCGAAGCCACATTCCGGATCGTCGAACCTTTCCTGTGTCACTACTACGATTTCGTCGACGCCGACGATATCCAGAACCGCAGCATCGCCGACCTGTACGGCGCCGCAATGGCGCACTGGCAGACCGCCCAGAAATTCGTGCCCGGCAGCGAGCGGCTGCGCGTATACAACCCGATCCTCGAACAACACGGCTGGCACTCGGACCACACGGTCATCGAGATCGTCAACGACGACATGCCGTTCCTCGTCGACTCGGTGACGATGGCCGTCAACCGCCTCGGGCTCGCACTGCATTCGGCGCTGCATCCCGTGTTCCGCATCTGGCGCGGCGCCAAGGGCGGCATCGAGCGCGTCGACGCGGGCGGCGCGACGCACGGCGACGGCCAGTCGCAGCTCGCGTCGTTCATCCATTTCGAAGTCGATCGCTGCGGCGACGCCGCGCTGCTCGACACGCTGCGCGAGGATATCGCACGCGTGCTCGGCGACGTGCGCGCGTCGGTCGAGGACTGGCCGAAAATCGTCGACATCGCGCGCGCGACGATCAAGGAGATGAAGGCGCGCGAATCGACCGCGGAAGACATCGAGGCGCGCGCGTTCCTCGAATGGATGTCCGCCGATCACTTCACGTTCCTCGGCCAGCGCGACTACGCGCTCGTGTCGGATGGCACGGGCTTCGGCCTGCGCGGCATCGAGGGTACGGGCCTCGGCATCCTGCGCGAATCGCTGCGCACGTCGGGCGCGCCCGACGTGACGCCGCTGCCGCCGGCCGCCGCCGACATCATCACCGGCGCCTGGCCGATCTTCCTGACCAAGGCGAATTCGCGCGCGACCGTGCACCGGCCCGGCTATCTCGACTACGTGGGCGTGAAGCTCGTCGGCACCGACGGCAAGGTCACCGGCGAGCGCCGCTTCATCGGCCTCTACACGTCGACCGCGTACATGGTGTCGAGCGCCGAGATCCCGATCGTGCGCCGCAAGTGCGCGAACATCGTGCGGCGCGCAGGCTTCCTGCCGAAGGGGCATCTCGGCAAGACGCTCGTGACGGTGCTCGAAACCTATCCGCGCGACGAGCTGTTCCAGGCCGACGAAGACCAGCTCTACGACATCGCGCTCGGCGTCCTGCGGCTGCAGGAACACCAGCGCACGCGCCTGTTCGTGCGCCGCGACCGGTTCGACCGCTTCGTGTCGTGCCTCGCGTACGTGCCGCGCGACAAGTACAACACCGACCTGCGCCGGCGCATCGCCAAGCTGCTCGTCGACGCGTACAACGGCGTGAACGTCGAATTCACACCGCTGCTGTCGGAATCGGCGATCGCGCGCATTCATTTCGTCGTCCACGCGGAACCGGGCACGATGCCCGACGTCGACACGCGCGAGCTCGAGACCCGGCTCGTGCAGGTCACGCGCCGCTGGCAGGACGATCTCGCCGACGCGCTGCTCGACACCTTCGGCGAAGAGCAAGGCAACCGCCTGCTGCAACGCTATGCCGATTCGTTCCCGGCCGGCTATCGCGACGACTATCCGGCGCGCACGGCCGTGCGCGACATCGAGCTGATCGAGCGCGTGAAGGATTCGGGCCAGCTCGCGATGAACCTGTACCGGCCGATCGAGGCCGAGCCGCGCGCATTCCGCTTCAAGGTCTATCGCGCGGGCGACCCGATCGCACTGTCGCGCAGCCTGCCGATGCTCGAGCACCTCGGCGTGCGCGTCGACGAGGAGCGGCCGTACCGGATCCTGACGCAGGACGGCGCGCATGCGTGGGTGCACGACTTCGGCCTTGAACTCGCCGACGATGCCGAGTTCGACATCGAGCGCGTGAAGGACCTGTTCGAGGAGGCGTTCGACCGGATCTGGAGCGGCCGGATCGAGAACGACGACTTCAACCGCCTGGTACTGCGCGCCCAACTGAGCGCACGCGAAGTGACGATCCTGCGCGCGTATGCGAAGTACTTGCGGCAGGTCGGCTCGACGTTCAGCGACGCGTATATCGAACGCGCGCTGACCGGCAATCCGGCGATCGCGCGGCAACTCGTCGAGTTGTTCCTGCTGCGCTTCGACCCGCGCATCGGCGACACGCGCGACGTGCAGGCCGAACGGCTGCTGAAGGCGATCGAAGGCGCGCTCGACCAGGTGCCGAATCTCGACGAGGACCGTATCCTGCGCCAGTTCCTCGGCGTGATCAACGCGACCGAGCGCACGAACTACTTCCTGCTCGACGCGAACGGCGAATCGAAACCCTATCTGTCGTTCAAGTTCAATCCGGCGAAAGTGCCGGGCCTGCCCGAACCGAAGCCGATGTTCGAGATCTGGGTGTATTCGCCGCGGGTCGAGGGCGTGCACCTGCGCGGCGGCCGCGTCGCGCGCGGCGGGCTGCGCTGGTCGGATCGCCGCGAGGATTTCCGCACCGAGGTGCTCGGGCTGATGAAGGCGCAGATGGTGAAGAACGTCGTGATCGTGCCGGTCGGCTCGAAAGGCGGCTTCGTCGTGAAGAACCCGCCGCCGCCGAGCGATCGCGAAGCGTGGATGCGCGAAGGCATCGCGTGCTACCAGACGTTCCTGCGCGGCCTGCTCGACCTGACCGACAACCTGGCCGGCAACGCGATCGTGCCGCCGCCCGACGTGGTGCGCCACGACCCCGACGATCCGTATCTCGTCGTCGCGGCCGACAAGGGCACGGCCACCTTCTCCGACTACGCGAACGCGATCTCGCACGAATACGGCTTCTGGCTCGACGACGCGTTCGCGTCCGGCGGCTCGGTCGGCTACGACCACAAGAAGATGGCGATCACCGCGCGCGGCGCCTGGGAATCGGTGAAGCGGCACTTCCGCGAGATGGGCATCGACACGCAGACGACCGATTTCACGGTGGTCGGCGTCGGCGACATGTCGGGCGACGTGTTCGGCAACGGGATGCTGCTGTCGCCGCATATCCGGCTCGTCGCCGCGTTCGATCACCGGCACGTATTCCTCGATCCGAACCCCGATCCGGCGATCAGTTTCGCGGAGCGCCAGCGCATGTTCGCGCTCGAACGGTCGAGCTGGGCCGACTACGATCCGGCCGCGATCTCGACGGGCGGCGGCGTTTATCCGCGCACCGCGAAGACGATCCCGCTGTCGCCGGCCGTGCAGGCCGCGCTCGGCATCGACGCGCAAGCGCTGCCGCCGACCGAGCTGATCCGCGCGATCCTGCAGGCGCCGGTCGACCTGCTGTACAACGGCGGCATCGGCACCTACGTGAAGGCCGCGCGCGAGACCCACCTGCAGGTCGGCGACCGCGCGAACGACGCGGTGCGCGTGAACGGCGCGGACCTGCGCTGCAAGGTGGTCGGCGAAGGCGGCAACCTCGGCTGTACGCAGTTCGGCCGCATCGAGTTCGCGCAGCGCGGCGGCCGCATGAACACCGACGCGATCGACAACTCGGCCGGCGTCGATTGTTCGGATCACGAAGTCAACATCAAGATCCTGCTCGGGCTCGTCGTCGCCGACGGCGAGATGACCGAGAAGCAGCGCAACGCGCTGCTCGCGGAGATGACCGACGAAGTCGGGCTGCTCGTGCTGCGCGACAACTACTACCAGACGCAGGCGCTGTCGATCGCGGGCCGTTATGCCGTCGAGCTGCTCGACGCCGAGGCGCGCCTGATGCGCTGGCTCGAACGCGCGGGCCGCCTGAACCGCGTGATCGAATTCCTGCCGACCGACGACGAAGTCGCCGAACGGCAAGCCGCGAAGCTCGGCCTCACGTCGCCGGAGCGCGCGGTGCTGCTGGCGTACAGCAAGATGTGGCTCTACGACGCGCTGCTCGAATCCGACGTGCCCGAGGATCCGCTGGTCGCCGCGATGCTGGTCGACTACTTCCCGACGCCGCTGCAGCAACGCTTCAGCGAACCGATGCGCCGCCATCCGCTGCGCCGCGAGATACTCGCGACGCACCTGACCAATGCGCTCGTCAATCGCGTCGGCTGCGCGTTCGTGCACCGGCTGCTGGAGGAAACCGACGCGAAGCCGGGCGACATCGTGCGCGCGTGCATCATGGCGCGCGACGTGTTCGACCTCGATGCGGTGTGGCGCGACATCGACGCGCTCGACAACCGCGTCGCCGACGACGTGCAGGCGCGCATGTTCGTCGACGTCGCGCGGTTGCTGGAGCGCGCGGCGCTGTGGTTCCTGCGGCACCTGCAGTCCGGCGCGGTGGCCGACGGCGGTGTTGCCGAGCTGATCGCGCGCTGCCGCGACGCCGCACAGCGGCTCGCGCCGCAACTGCCGTCGCTGCTGCCGACCGACGCGCTCGAAGCGCTGTCCGAACGGCAGCGCGTGCTGGTCGAAGCCGGCGTCGACAGCTCGCTCGCGGTACGCGTCGCGAGCGGCGACATCTCGGCCGCGCTGCTCGACATCGCCGAAGTGGCCGCGACCTGCAACCGCAGCCTCGAACTCGTCGCGGGCGTCTATTTCTCGCTCGGCACGCTGCTCAATTACGGCTGGATCGGCGAACGCGCGGCGACACTGCCGACGCCCACGCACTGGGACATGCTCGCGCGCGCGGCCGCGCTCGCGGAAATCGCGCGCCTGAAGCGCACGCTCGCAACGAGCGCGCTCGCGGAATCGCCGGATTCGACCACGCCGGAGACGATCGTCGGCACGTGGCGCGAGCGCCGCGAAGCCGCGCTCGAACGCTACGAGCACCTGCTCGCGGACTTGCGCGCGTCCGGCGGCGCCAGCCTCGCGGTGCTGCTCGTGATCGTGCGGGAGATGGCTGTGCTCGAACGCGCGTAACGGTTCGCGCAGGGTCAGACTGTCGCGACCAGCAGCTCTTCCGCGTTGCTCGGCGGCCGCAGGCCGTCCGTGCGATCGGCGAAATAGCGACGCGTCAGCTCCGCGGCCGACACGTGCCCGGCCGTCGCGAAGCCGGCCTCCAGCGCGAGCGCCTGGATCTGCGCCGGCATGAAGAAGCTGATGAACGGCGTGCCGCTGGCGCGCGCGCCCTTCGCGGCCATTTCGAGCCCCGGGCGCACGTCCGGGTCCGCGTTCTCCAGCGGCAGCAGGAACGTCATCGCGAGCGTCGAGCCCGGCGCGAGCGATGCGACTTCTCTCAGCGCGGCCGCGTTCGCTTCGCGCGTCAGGTACATGCTGACGCCGGTGGACACCACGACCGCCGGCTTGCCGGCATCGAAGCCCGCGCCGACGAGCGCGTCGCGCCACGACTGCTGCGCCTCGAAATCGACCGGCACGAACCGCAGCCAGTCGGGCACGCCGAAACCGAGTTCGGCCAGGCGGCGTTGCTTCCATGTCTGCGGCGCCGGCGGGTCGACTTCGAAGACCGTCACGCGCGACGCCATGTCGGGCCGGCGCTGCACGAAACTGTCGAGGCCCGCGCCGAGGATCACGTACTGGCTCACGCCGCGCGCGGCCCGCTCGACCACGAGATCCTCGATGAAGCGCGCCCGCGCGACGATCGACGCGCGAAACGGCCGCGTGAACTGCGGATCCATGTCGCCGCGCTGCTGCCAGCCCGGTGCCGGCGCGAGCAATCGAAGCCCGACTTCGTCGGCGAGCACGTGCGGCGGCGCGTCGAGTTCGACGTGCAGCGCGCGCCACAGCGCGACGCGCGCCGCGGTGCTGTCGGGCGAGTCTTCGCGGGTATCGGTCATGCCGGCCTCACGCGCCCTGCTTGCCCGGTGCCTGCAGGCGCCACACGCGGCCGTCGGGATCGCGCACGGTCATGTCGCGCGTGCCCCAGTGCGTATCCTCGAACGGCGTGACGACCTCGACGATCGGCTGCGGCCGCACCGCCTGCTCGTCGGGCACCTTGATCACGACCTGCATGTCGGGCGTCTCGCCTGGCGGCACTTCGGCGATGAACAGAAAGGGGCCGTCGCCGCTGCGAAGCTGGCCCGAGTGGTGATCGGTTTCGAATTCCAGCGTGAAGCCCAGCGCCTGGAAGAACTTCGCCGACTTGCCCCAGTTGTGCGTCGTCAGGTACACGGCTTCGATTCGCTCGGATGACATGTCACTCCTCCTTGGTGGACGGCCCCGCGCCCGGCTGCGGCGCGGCCAGGTATGCGCGCAGCGCGTCGGCCACCAGCGCGGACAGCGATTGCTCCGTTTCGATGGCGCGATGCTTGACCTGCCGGATCAGGCTGAGCGGCAGGTACACGTTGAATTGCTTCACTTCTTCGTCGGTCATGAAGGCTAGTATGCTAGCAATCTAGCAGAAGTCAACCTTAAAGTCAGATGAGTTGGAAGTAATAGCGAGGCGATTGCGGAAAACCTACCCGGACCACACATAATTCGTCTTGCAACGCAACCCGCTTTCCGCCCGCTCTCATGGAATGATATGGCGGGATAAGGGTAAACAATTCCGGCGCATCGGAGAAAAAAGTACCACGCGGCATTCTGCACGTCGATCTGTGGAATCGGCGTGATCGACAAACATCTGCTTGCCGACAGAAATCCATAGGCATTTGCGAATACAGGACCAAGAACAGGGTTTGTCAGAACGCTTTTCCAACTGAGAGCGTCCAGTCTGGATCGGAGATCAACCCTGGGTTGCAGTTCTTGGAACCGGCGCTCTACCTCGTCCCAGGGAATTCCAATACCGTACTCGCGCCCATTACTCCGACATCTGTGCTACCCGTTCGCCATGCAAAAACCGAGAGCAACCAGCAATCGGAACAAGCTTACAATCCACTCATTCCGGTTTGTATAACGCGACTGGTTTGGCATCTCTAATTCTGAGCCACCCTAACAATCGATCGCCTTCCACTCTCCACTTGCCATTTTCATTAGTTAGCGGGTAAGTTTCCCGGCTCTTTCCAAAAGACCCCGGATTTTGCTGAATGATCTCGATAGCCGAACTCGTTACATTTGATATTATTGCCACGTGACCATATCTGTTAAATATCCACGGCCCAAAAACAATCAAATCATCGATGGCAGGCTTTACATTACCGTTGTTTCTGAATTGAATCA
>JAJJMA010020819.1:39678-61634 GCA_023529015.1 Papaver nudicaule | reverse complement strand
TTGATGTCTTCTTTGTCTTCACAGTCTTCGTCTTCAAGGTCTCTACTACTCTGTCTATATCCCATTTCCGAAATCTAAACTCTAGTAGGCTAAATCAAGAATTGAATTTTGACACCTAAAACTGACAACTAGCTTGACATACCAACGCTAGTGGGTTTGACGGGACAATGCCCTAACACATAAGACCAGAATGATTTAGGCATAGAAGCTTGAAATAAAAGAGATGTACCAGACTCTATTATGTGCCTAATCTGTCGTTCTGCTAAACCATTTTGAGCTGAGGTGTGAGGACACGAAAACCTATGGAGTATGCCTGACTCATTGAGGAAGGAGGTGAATTTCTGATATTCACCATCGTTATCTGATTGGAAGACTTTGATTTTTGTATCAGTTTGATTTTCTACCATCTTTTTGAATTGAACAAAGACATGTAAAGCATCAGACTTACGTGCAAGTGGGTATATCCAAGTATAATGTGAGAAGACATCAAGAAACAGAATATAATAACGAAATCCATTGGTTGATAAAACTGGAGAAACCCAAACATCAGAAACAATCAAGCTCAAAGGCTTGTCAATAACAGTTTCACTAAGAGAAAAAGGTAGTTTCTTGCTCTTGCTTAGATGACAAGAGTGACAGAACTCAAAACGCTTATTCAAAACTGGAAGGGAATTACTATGAATAACTTTGTGAACAGTCTTAAGCATTGGATGCCCAAGACGCTGATGCCACAATGGAACTGATGCAGACACAAATGCAGAAGGTTTTGGTAGGCTGATCTCTCGGACTCCATCAAGTTTGTAGAGCCCATTGCTAATCCTGCCGCGCAACAGTGGTGCTTTCGTATGGATATCCTTCACAACAAAGAAATCACTGTGAAACTCAAAGAATACATTGTTATCTTTGCAAAACTTCCTAACTGATAATGGATTAGCCTTGATCTCAGGAACATGATATATGTTGGTAAGCTTAAAAGATCGGTTATTGTGACTAAAAGTTGCATTACCAACACTTTTAATTTGCAAAGCATTACCATTGCCAACTTGAACCTGTTCAGTGCCTGCATATTCATGCTGAATCTGGAGATTATTCAGGTTGGCTGTCAGATGGTGAGTAGCACCAGTGTCTGTGACCCATTGATCACCATTGCCTCCTCCTGGTAAAGCAATAAAAGCAGTTGGTTGTCTATGCTTTCTCGGCACAAAATTCTTCTTGAACCTGAACCGACAGTGAAGTGCATCATGGTTCATACGAGTGCAGATCTGACATGGACCTTCTCCTTCGTCAGTTTGTTGAACTGGTGCCTGGTTGTTGTTTTGCCTTTCTTGTGGTGGCTGCCTATTGTTCATGTTCATGTTGCGTCTCTGATCTGGTCTCTGAAAAGGCCTAGAGGAGGAACTCATAGCTACATTAGCAACAGGCTGTTGAACAAGAGAAATCTGTTGTTCCAGCCTCATGTCATAGCTTAGGAGATGAGCAAAGAAGGTGTCCATATCAAGTTCTTCAATGGTGCTGAGAGACGTCACAATGGCATCATAGGCATGATCTAGGCCACTCAAGATGGATTGTTGCATATCTTCTTCACTGAGAGCATAGCCTGATGCTGAAAGGGCATCAAAGAGTTGTTTAGACTTTGCAAAATATTCATGCATTGAGGAGTTACCTTTCTTATGGCTTAGCAACTGTCTCTTGAGATGCATCTTGTGCGCCTTGGTCTTGGGTGCATATCGTTTCTCAAGCGCAACCCAAACTTCTCTGGATGTATTTAGGCCAGTAACGGCCTAAAACTCCATCTGACAAAGAGGATAATAGCCATCCTAGTAAGATTTGGTCTTGTTCCTCCCATTTGGTGAAAGCAGGATTGATTGCAGCTGGTTAACCTTCTGTAGTACTTGGTAAGGTCTGTGGTGGTCTCTCTGTACCATCCAAATAAACTTGTAGCTTATAGCCCTTCAATAAAGGTTGAAACTGTGTTTTCCACAGTAGATAATTGGTGTCATTCAACTTGACACTGATAAGATGGTGGACGTGAATAGAGTGGAGGGTGGAAGTTTCTGCCATTGATATGGTGGGAAGAGCTTGTGAGCGTGGTATTGGATCGGCTGGCGTGATACCAACTTAAAGAGAGAATATGAGATTAATCTTCCACACATCTGAGCTCTTTCATTACGTATTTATACATAATTCCCTTTACTAGGGTTTACAGAGATATACTCAACTTGTTACACAATAAATGTTTACAATAACAGACCGTAGGTATAGGAGATAGACTAGGATTCAGTTGTAGACTCCTAACTAAGCTAAAGACTCGTATTGGATCAGTAGTCAACAGCACTGGATCCATATCCTTAACAATAACTTGTTACCAAGTGGTGGCATCCATGACCGTTACTCGTTCATATATCAGAACCTGGAAATCAAGGTATTGAAAGAGAACCTAGTGAGTATGCTTATCAAAATCTTACCAGACCCTACTTCAACAGCCAAAACAGAACTTCATGAACGTTGGCGAACTTCTTATCGAAGTTTAAGTTAAAAATTTGCTTATTCAGTTCACCCAAGGAATAGAAATTGATAATAACATGAAGCCTCAGATTGCTTATTGTTGTATTTTGCACAATCCCAGGAATAAAGAGTACTAGAGTAGGAATCCAATAATTTGGTTGGCCGTGTCTCAATATTAATTTCCAGTTGCCAGCCCATTTTTGTGAGACATTTCTGAGGGACCATTGCTGTTGATTACATGAGTAATGTCAAGTGTTTTTTTTTTATAGTTTGATTTCATTTTATTCATACCCTTTTAGTCGGGATCCCGTTTGACGTGATCTTGAGCTTAATATCATAATTCGATCACGGAGTTGTTGTATAATTATGTTAATGAATCATTGTTATACACCTAACAACTCGAAACATTGTTATGTTCATAGTTTATAACAGAGAAACTGGTTTATATCAGAGCTTGTAATCAGGTTTTGAAAGAAAGAATATGCCGTCTTTCAAAGAAAATGTCAATTGACATCATCCGACTCTTGTGAGTACGCATATCTTAATCATACTCCACAGGCTCCAGTATCTAAAATACAAATTCATGAGCACTTATTTATCACAGAGCCTACATATATACCTTCTTTATTAACCAAATTAGAGGACAAGTCTATCATATCCAAGGTCTGTACGGTTGTTTCCACTGTGGACAGTGTACTGGAATGTATTCTGAATTCAGCCACTTGTAGTTATAGTCTGTCACTTCTTGACATTCATGGATTCTGGTAAGACATGTTACCAATTGATGGCTTGATAAGCTGCACGAAGTTTACAGCCAAATAGACCTTTTCCAAAAGAACACACCTTGGGCTGTCTCCAGCATTTTTGTTGATTTTGTTTAGTGTTGATAGATCAATTCTTATTTGTTAATTTTTATTAGTGTCATATAGACACCAGAATCTAGTCATGCCTCACAAAACATAGAAGTGTAGTTGTCACTAAAGTTTCCCTACGATCCACCGGGCTTGAGTTCACTGGGCTGCAACTAAATATCCATTGTGATTAATCCAAAAGACATTTTAGTAAATGACCTAAATTTTCATATAAAATCAACCATGCCCTAAAGTTTCAACAGATTAGATTGTTTACACAAAGAGTGAGAGTCGGAGACGACCAGTGTGAGACTGTTAGTGAGGCGGTGGTCTTGATTGAAGAAACCACTAATCGCTAATGGTAATCTAAGTTTTGGTATCATGTGGTGGGAACCTTTACACATATATTTGGAAATTAGAAACTTTGAAAACCTCACAATGATTTCTACTCTCATAAATGATTTATGAAAAAAATTTGCATCACCATGTGGAAGGCCTGGGAGTTGCAAGTTGATTTTTTCTCTCGTAACACTTTTTTCCAAACATCAACTCAAAATGTCCCACTCATTGCGGTTGCTGCAGGTGTAAGGTGAGTATCAAAACCAATTACCCCAAGTAAACTTGGATGGAGGGAGTATATAAAATGGTAGATCTGTAGATTTAACTGAAGTTAAACTGTGTCCAATTGTCTAGGTATCAATTCATAACAATGATTAAAGAAAATTTTTTCTAGTTTAATTGTACAAATTTTTGTAGAAATGATCAGTTTGATGCTTACATATCAATTGTTAAAATTTTCCTTGTTCTTAGTGCCCATTATTATAGAGAAGACATGCATTGGAGTTGATGAGTTTTTAATGTTGTAAAATAAACTTTTGTATCTTCAAGATATTGAAGCTTAAATTGATTGATATCCCACGGCATTTTTGTTGTTGATGAACAATAAGTTCTGCAAGTCACTCTTATCAACCGAAATGTTATGTTCATAGTTTGTAACAGAAAAACTGGTTCATATCAGAGCTTGTAATAATCTATGTTTTGAAAGAAATATGTAGGGCAAGTCCAAATTACTTCCTAAGAAAATGGCGATTGACATGACATCCTTTGACTCTTTTGAGTACGCATATCATCTTAGTCATACTACTCCACAGGATCCAATATCTAAGGCTAACAGGCTATCATTTCCAAGCTCTTTATCGGTTGTTTTCATTGCGACCAGTGTACTGGAATATATTTTTATTGAGCCACTAATAGTTATAGTCCGCCATTTCTTGGTGTTCATGGATTCTTGTAAGACATGGTACCATTTGATGGCTTCATAAGCTGGGCCAAGTTTAAAGCCAAATAAGGCTTTACCCTAAGATCACACTTTGGGTTGTCTCCAACATTTTTGTTGATTTTGATTAGTGTAGATCAAATCTTAACCAAGGGATACTAAATTCAATGTGCTAAGAGAAAAAAAATTAAATGTCGTGTTGCTCTCAATCTGTCACTTTAGGCCAGCGAAGGAATTACTATCTTTGAGTATTGATCATGTCAATGTTTCTATTGCTTTCTCCTTCTCTGCATGATCTAACTTTACAAAAACTTCAACGAAGATAGTGTTGTCTTGACCGTTCCTTGTACGCTCTACCAAGGTATGCGTGAGGCTCACTTATCATAAATGTTTTCCAATAGAATACAGCTGCACTTATCACTACAATGACACAATATTTATACACTGCCAAATGATGAACTAGTTCTTACTACTCGTTGTTTCAAACTTCGAAACCTCCAATACTACCTTTCTGCTGTTTACATCCCAACTAGAGTTTCCAACTCTGTCTAGTATTTTTTTCTTTCTCAGCTCTTCTTTTACATTTGAACCAGAGTACTCATAAGGTTTTTCTCCTTTGATACCCATGGAAGTAGAGAGACTCAGGGAATTGTAACAACCAGGCCTTCTTAATGGGCTGGAATCAAATAATATCCATTAAGATCTGTTCAAGGTCATTTTCGTAACTCAAACAATGTTTAGTATATATACACAACGAAACCCTGAATTCTCATCAGATGTATTAGTGAAGAGTGAGAGTGGAGGCGGAGACTACTAAAGGCTAGTGTGACTTTTGCAGCGGTGCTGAAGGGTTTTCAGAATCAGATGGTTTATGATTGGAATTTTACATGGGAAGCTTTACACATACCATGGAGATTTATAGATCTTCGAAATCCTCAACATGAGTTCTCCTCTCAAACCTATGTTATTCGATGGAATTGGTCTTTGATGATGAGTCTTAATGAAAGTTTCCGTAGAGTAACTACAATTGTATGTGGTAGAGGTACTACATCTTGATCATTATATTAATATATCACGATCATCATTTCTACCATACATAGAAAGTCTAATCGTCAAGGATGTTGGAGAAAATTTTTCCATAGGGAACCCCTTTAGGATTTTTTGTAATTCTTCAACATGCACCTAGTTTAGATTAATTTTAATGTATAAAATGTTGTTAGCGTTCCATGCTTCATAGAAAATCATGATGATTAACAATCTGGTGCAGGTCGGAATATATTTAAATGTTGTTATAAATCATCTTAAATATAAAACTATTTAAGCGAGAAATTTTTTTTTTTTTTTTTTTTTTTTTTTTGCTATTTACCTGACCAGTATAGATATCTTAGTATGGCCAGATAAAGGTTTTTAACTGAGCTTACAAAAATGATAGGCAAGGGAAAGAAATTTGTATTGTAGTTTTTGTTTTGGTTTTGGTTTGCACTTTGAAATGACAGGAAACTGATATTGTCATGTTAAGTGGTGGCATATCAAAATCTGATCAGGCTCATGAATCTTCGTGATCTTCATATCCTATCAAAGTTTAATGGTAGTTTAGCTTCTATAACAAAATTGGATACACCCAAGGAACAGAAAATGCTAATTTGCTAACAATAAGAGCATAAGATTTTTTTGGCTATAGCCCCGAAAAATCCAAAAACGTGGTTAGGATGTGAACAAAAAAAGAGGTCTATGTGACTTTTTGTACTCGTGCTACTATGATACATTTGTACCAGTAGCAAAACTTGGGACTGTACGATTATTGTTGGCCATTACTGCCATCAAAGGCTGGTTTCTACATCAATTAGATGTAAATAATGCATTTCTTCAAAGAGATCTTGATGAAGAAATATACATGAAAATGTCTCCTTGATTAGCTAAAAAGGGAGAAATTAAAGTTTTCAAACTTCAAAAATATTTATATGGACTGAAACAAGCCTCTCTCTCCAAGGGTTTGCAATGTTTTTTTTTTCCTCATAGCCGAAGGTTTTTAGAAATCTTTATGTGATAATTCTATTTTCACGTATCATAATGGGACAACTTTAATTTATGTCCTTATTTACGTCGATGCCATCATTATTAGTGGCACAAGTGATGCTTTCATCAAGACACTCAAGTAAAGTCTTGCTTCTCATTTTTCAATCAAAGATCTTGGTCGTCTGCAATATTTTATAGGCATAGAGGTTTCTATGTGAAAGATAATATATTCTCAACATTCTTAATGATTCTGGATTAACAGGTGCACGTACATCACTTTTTATAGTAAGCTTAAGCTACTTCCCACAGATGGAAAAGAATTACCTGATCCAAGTATTTTCCGTCGCTTAATTGGCCGTTTGTTGTATCTCACTGTCTTTCATCCAGATATTACTTACGCAGTCAATTACTTGAGGCAATTCATGGAACATCCTCGCATAACTCATCTGGATGCTGCTAATCGTGTTTTATGTTATTTGAAGGGAACCATTGGACATGTATCTTATTATCATCAAGTTCTCTCAACTTGAAAGCATACACAGACTCTGATTGGGTAGGTTGCCCTCTCACTAGACGTTCCACAACAGGTTATTTTGTTATATAGGTGATAGTCCTATTTTTTGGAAATCAAAGAAGCAAACCAACTGTTGCTCGCTCTTCAGCTGAAGCCGAGTATCGTTATCTGGCAAATGTTATAGCTCAATGGTTAAGTTATCTTCTAACGGAAATGCGCATTCCATGCTCTCTTCCTAGTTCTGTCTATTGTGATAATCAAGCACCCATTTACATTGCTCAAAATTCGGTTTCCCATGAACGTACAAAGCATATTGAGATTGATTGTTACTTTATACGAGAAAAGTTTCTTAGTGGTTTGATTACACCCAAGCACCTTCAATCAGCTTTTCAACCTGCAGCTTTTCACCCAAGCACCGCAATATGGCCGTCTTATTGGCACGTTGGGCGTCCGTTTTGGCACTCCCACTCCAAATTGAGGGGGCGTATTAACAGTGTACCATAGTCTCATGTACATAGACTCATTCAAGTGTCGAGTCAGCGGATAAGTCTAGGTTGTTGTAAGTCTTCCTGAAGTATAGCTCAAGTCTGTTGTACAATTAGTCTTTTTAGTCCTCCTATACTTTAGCATTCTCCATTGCTTATCTTTATCCCTGTAAACCCTAATAACATTTGTAACTGATATAAATATCAATGCAATATACTCATCTCTACACAATTGTGTGAGAACACAAGAACTCTGTGTATCAAGTTCTTCAAGTATATAGTTAAAGCTAAAGGATTGTGACTACAAGGTTTGTAATTGGTTTTAATTGATCTAATTATTTCGACGAATACGGTGAACTCGAAGAATTTGGAATTATTTTGTTGAAGGAAGTCGCTTTCGGTGGACTTATGATTCGAACGTTACAACTAATGTGAAGTCTTGGAAGGTTAATTGGGGAGATGAAAGACTTAGTCAAATTTGGAACAATATTCCGGTTGCAATATGGTGGTGCATATGGAGAGAAAGAAATGCAAGAGTTTTTGAAAACAAAAGGAAAAATTTGATAAGTATCATTAGAAACGTTAAACTACAAGCATTTTTTTGGGCCGAATAAAATACAAAGATGTTGGGGCTAACGGCAAATACGGTGATAGCTTTATGGGATTTCTTATTCCGGATTTCGTAAGTTTGTTGTTTTTTGTGTTGGGTTGGCGAATTCTCCTTCGGCTCCCTTCTCTTTTTTGTTTTCGGTTGTAATCATTGGGTTGAGGTACCCCTCTTAAGTACCTCATATTCAATGAATTTCCTCTTTGACCGATCAAAAAAAAAAATATTTCGACGAAGTATATGTTCGGAGCTTACATATCAATTGTTAAAATTTTCTTGTTGTTAGTGCTTCTATAATTACGTATAGAGAAGACTTGCAATGGAGCTCTATCAGTTTTTAATGTTGTAAAACTGTTGTATCTTCAAGATATTTACGCGTACATTGATATATCCCCCGTCATTTTTGCAATTGACGAACTATAAGTTCTGCAACTCTTATCCCACCCGACATCTCAAAACATTGTTATGTTCATAGTTTGTTAAAAACCGGTTCATATCAAAGCTTGTAACCTAAGTTTTGAAAGAAAATTTTGGGAAAACTCTTCATTTCTCTCTAAGAAAATGGCAATTGAAAGCATTTGACTCTTGTGAGTTTGCATATCTGAACCATACTCCACAGGCTCCAATATCTAATATCTAAAGTGGAACTTCATGAACCTTTAATTGCCCCCAAAACCAACATACCTTGTTTGTTATCAGAATTGAAGTACAAATCTATAATTTCCAAGCTCTTTATCGGTTGTTTCCATCGCCATAGTGTACTGGAACGTATTTTGAATTTCAGCCACTCTAGTTATTTGGCACCTCTTGATGTTCATGGATTTTGATAAGCCAAGGTACCAATAGACGGCTTGATAAGCTGCACGAAGTATATAGCTGAATAGACCTTCACCCTAAGATTACACCTTTGAGGACTGTCCCCTGCAATTTTGTTGATTTAGATTAGTGTCGATAGATTAAATATTAACCAAGGGATACCAAGTATTCACAACTTGCTAAATTCTTATTTAGCTAGTCTTTGTTAAGGATTGGCTCGACCAAAGCCATGAGGGTTAGTCCCATATAGAATAAGGGAGGTTCTAGGTGGTGCCTAATAAGTTGTAGAATCTCCTAACATAGTACCGAGGCCTTTTAAGATAAAAACCCCACACCCGACCCAAAGGTGGTTAAGTTGGGGACAATATCGGTACTATGTGGTTGGGTCCGGAGTGGGCCCGGCAGTTCGTTGGATCCTTCAATTGGTATCAGAGCTAGGGCTACTAAGAGATCGAGTGGTTATGGACGGAGTGGTGCGCAAGGTGGAGCTAGGGCTCATTGATGGAGTTAGACCTGATCCCATCTAACTCAGATGGAGCAAAGCTCATGGAACAAGGGAAGCCAAGAAGTTTGGGCTCATGGAGGAGTTAGACCTGACACCATCTAACTCAGGTGGAGCAAAGCTCGAAGGGGCATCCAAGGTTCAAGGGCGCATAATGACTGTAACCATGTTCGATAGTAGTAACAACGGATGATGATCGTGTATGATAGACTCATCGTACGACGATGGGACGATGGTTGGTTGGTGAGATGACTCTAGATCTCGCCAAGGTGGAAATTGTTAAGGATTGGCTCGACCAAAGCCATGAGGGTTAGTCCCACATAGAATAAGGGAGGTTCTAGGTGGTGCCTAATAAGTTGTAGAATCTCCTAACATAGTACCGAGGCCTTTTAAGATAAAAACCCCACACCCGACCCAAAGTTAGTTAAGTTGGGGACAATATCGGTACTATGTGGTTGGGCCCGGAATAGGCCCGGCAGTCCGTTGGATCCTTCAGTCTTCCTACTCCGTAAATCCAATATGCTGAGAGAAGAAATATAACTTTGCATTGCTTTAAATCTTTCACTTCAGGCTGGCTAGCAAAAAAATGCCACTGTTGCTCTTTGAGTATTGATCATGTCAATATGCATGATCAAACTTTACAGAAGCTTCAGGTAGTGTTGTCTTGATCGTGCATGATTGCATACAGGTGCACTTATTTATCACTACAACGACACAATATTTATACACTCGGCAAAATGATGAACGAATGCTCACGACACAATATTTATACACTCGGCAATATTTAGATTATACACTGTGAAATCATGAACTAGAGGTGTAAATTGTGCCATGCCAGCACGTTAATGGCACAACACAACACGCTAAAATTTGGGCACAACACGACACGGGACAAAGCACAACACAAGCACATCACGCTAGCTTAGTGTGCTGTGCCGTGCTTGACTAATCGGCAGCACGCGGCACAGCACAGCACGCGATAAAGCACAGCACGCGGCACAGCACAGCACAACACGTGGCACGGCTAAGCATGGCACAGCACGTGTAAAGCACGGCACAGTGCACTACATTACATGCATATTTCACACAGAAATGAAATCTACCTAGTTATTACCATTATGTTTTTGTTATTTTAATTAAATTTATGACAATACATAATATCTAATTTTATTAAGTGATAAAAAAATATTTAGAAATGTAATTGATGTTGTAAATGTGTCTATTTGACATTCATTTGATAGAAAAACAAATAACGATACAATTGTTATCACATAAAATTCAACTTATGTTTTTTTTTTGTTAATAAAGTTGTATATTATGCAATATATAATATTAAATACAAAATTTTAATTAATTTTTTTAAAATTTATTATAATTAACTTGATAATTTATAAGAATATAAGCTATTTAAATATTTGAAAACATTTTTTTAGGATGACGTAAATTTAGTGTGCTAGCACAGCACGGCACGGCACAGCACGCTTATTCGTGTGCCATGCCCGTGTGCCATATGCTGTGCTTTGCTTTTGACTAAAAAAGCACAGCACAGCACAGCACGTTAAAATTGTTGGCACAGCACAGCACGGCACATGGCACGTAAAAGCACGCCTTCGTGTGCCATGTACCATGCCGTGCCGTCACGTTTTACACCTGAGACCTCCACTGCTAATTTTCTGCCATTTACATCTATCCAAACTGGAGTGTCTAACTCTGTGTAGTTTTTTTTCCTTCTTAGATCTTCTTTTCCTTTTGAACCAAAGGACCCATAAGGTTTTTCTCCGTTGATAACCACGGCAGTGGAGAGTCTCAAGATATTGCAGCAACTGGGCCTTTTCAATGGGCTGGAAACAAATAATATCCATTAGGGTTATGTTCACTACAAGAAAATTGGTCTATTACAACACGGCAGATATGTGGCAACAACCCTTGTTTAATGTGGCAAAAAGCCTCTTGCCACATAAAAACTTCTTGCCACACGTGTAGCAACAATCCATGTGGCAAAAAGTTGTTGCCACACCTTATGTATACCGCAGCAATAGCTGTGGTTTTTGCCACATCAATGGTGTGATAATAATATGAGGCAAAAAAAACTATTATTCTAATTTATTTCGTTTTCCGATTTATTTTTAATTTTTTTTTCAATTTTTTTTTATTTGAATATTTTTTAAAATAAATCCAGGTTTTTGTTTTCCATTTTTTTTCTTTTCTTTAAACATTATAATTCCTTTTTCTCAGTTGACGATTTGTTTGGCTATACAAATATCAATCCGTCCAGATAAAAAAGAAACTGCTAACGAGATCAGAGATCAAAATTCCACCTTTGGTGAATAAATTTCATTTCATATAAAAATTTTCTACATATATACATTATAAAATTTAATAATTACATCAACATGAACATCAAATAAAAAAAAAAAAATGAACATAATTCTTGAGATTAAAAAAGAACAGACACTAAACATCAATCCAATCTTCTGTTTATGTCCTCTTTGTAAGATAAGTGTTCTTCCACCCAAACTCCATTTGATATTCCCACAACAGAAGCAAAATAAACTGGAACTTTAAAATTGTTCAACAATTATATGCCTAATAATTGTACGGATATGGAAATCACCAAAGAAGAAAGAAACTGCAAATTAATAATTGTTCAACAATGCTAGTGGAAACATCCCCAATTAGAGATTACTGGTCCTGTAAAATCAACAAAACCAAACTAGATTAGATTTGAAAAATCAAGAAGAAAGAAAGAAAAAACAAACTTTACCACTATTAATCTAGAAAACAGAGATTTGTTCTTCATGAAATAACAAACCCCAATCATATTTCAGATCTCAATCTAAGATTCCTAATTTCTTAAAAAAAAAAAAAAATTGACCAGATCTGATTGAAACCTCAAAAAAAATCAAGACTTCAAAGACTTATTTGGTAACACGATCACAAATATTGTCCAACAGATTAATCGTATCAAGTATCAATAAAAAATGAAGAAGATCTAAAAGTTTAGGGCAAGGAAAAAGGAGAACAAGAAACGGAATACAGGAGGCAGAGAGAAAGTAAGAAAGGAAACATTTTTTTTTGTTATGAAAGGAAGGATGAGATTATGACGTGGGTGTTGTAGGGCTTACGGCCCATGTATGTGCGGCCCAAATAGTAATATAGGGTTCTCTCCATACATGTATATAAAGGACTTATACCATGTAATAGATAGAACTTCTATCAATAAGAAATACTTCTTTACGTTATCATGCACGAAGCCCTGACCAGAGCTGCGGTTGATTTTTTTTGATGCGTTACCAGGTATTTTTCTTTTAACATAAGAATTTCGTTTTTATGAATATATTAGGGTTCTACGGATGAATAATTATAAAACATAGAGATTTCACCATTAGATTTCAACAAAATTTGAGTATTTTGTTCTATATTAGGTCAATCATTCACACCAAAAATTTCAGTTAAATCAGAGAATGATGCCATCTTCAAAAACTCTATACATGATAATATTTTCCGTTCAGAAAAACCCTAGTTTTGAACAGCGCCGTGAGAAATTAATAATTAAAATTCCAACCATTGGATTAAGCTTAAATTTTGGTATAACTTAGATTATGATCTTATGTATCAACTGTGAAAATTTCATTACGATCCACCCATGGAAAGTACCTAAACATATATGAATTTGATAATCGTGTCTGCAAAAACTTGATTTAGAACTGTTTACTGCGTATCATATAACTTGTAATCCAACCGTTAGAAAAATCTGAAAATTGGATATGTTTATCACTACATGTTTTTACATCACCAGTAAATTTTTTATCAAAATCGGACATGTATAAAAATGCCTATTGATCAGAACAGTTGAATAAAGAAACTTTTCAGTTTTAGGGTTAATAAAATGTTTAGCACACCGTCGGGCCTCCCATTAGTTCTTGGAGCCCAGAATGCTATCCCATGATTATGGGTTGGATTTGAATTGAACGGTTTATTTTTGGAACCATAAAGAAATTTGGACAGTAACCGGAACGCACCTTGCAAATAACCATAAAGTAATTTGGTTTGCAAACGGTTTGCCACTATTACAGCCATAAAGTAATTTGGTCAACAAAAATGTTTGTTTTTCCAAAAACCATAAAGTAATTTAGTTAGCAAACAAGATACACCTGCTTAAAATCATAACGTAATTTGATTTGCAATTTTGATCATAAATTGGACGATGACTTTCGTGTTACCAATACAACCATTTTAAGAAAAAAAAAATGGTTTTTGTGTCTATCTTGACCATAAAGGAATTTGGTCTCACGAAAAATGGTACCGAAATTATTCATTTTTGCAGAGAAGGGACTTCTGGCCACACTAATAGTGACACTAATTTCGAGAAAACTCATAAAAATCACACCAATAAAATGATGCATACGGAGTTGCCCTTTGTTTTAAGGGTGATTTACTGGACGTTGGTTCAAGCAATGGAAAGCTAGTACCAAAGCAGTTGCCAGATACAAAATGTATCGGGGAATTCTCGAACAAGAATCTCACTATGTGAACGGTTACTCTTGACGTCAACCTCGCAATTTCAGGCATTCATGGCATAAAGGATGTTGCCACATCATGAATACACCTTACTTTGCTTGTGCCAGAACATTTAGTTTTTTGTTTTATCGCTTACATGACCTCATTTTAAATATTTTTGTTAGATGCTTTAAAGTACTTTATAAGTCTTCTTACCTTCTTGACGTTAGAATTATGGATTATTTGTAAGTATTTATTTTTCTATTACGTGTTATAGAATTTTACTTTGTTTACGATAATCTGTTGTTTAACACGTGTATTATAATGTAAAGGACGTCATTCTAATGGAACAAAAATTCTCAAAAGTACCTGAGATATACTGTTCAGCTATATATGACATTCCCGCGTGATGTACTTAAAAGAATGTCTTAAGGAGAGATCAAACGTCTATTCGATAGTGGAACCACCCGCACTATCCTAAGAAATGGACAATTGTTTGTTGATTTTACTTCTTTTTGTGACTACGATGATTGGATCATCGAAAGTAATAATTGGGCGAAGTATTGCTCAAATCTTGTCGCCTGCGACACAGGGTTTAAAGTCAAAGAAACCCTATGAGCACTTAGAGCTAACCACACCTTGTGAGTTTTAAGGATATTCGCTATGAAAATGGAACTTTATGTTACTTCTAGTGAATGCGGAAGGAAGCGCATCTTAGAGAAACTATTGAGTCACTCTAGTGGATTGTACATCACCACTATTAGGATCATTGAATCCTATATTGTTTCCAACGACGAACTATTGGTCAGTGACTTATACAAGCTTTGGCACTACCGACTAGGGTGTCCAGGTAGACATTTGATGATCAGTGTTTTAAAGAACTCACACCGATATCATTCTTTCGAGTGAGAAAGAAATGGGACAAAAGATTGTTACGACGAAGAGTAGCAATTTGCTTTCCAAAGTAACTGAAGCATACCATTTACCCCATTTTCTTCGTTGGCCTTAGCGAAGGCACATCACTCGTAATGCAAAGCTTGTTCTTCTTTAGCAAAGACAGAATCGAGACCATCCTATGCTAAAGATACCAAAGGGGTTGGTGCCCAGCTTGTTGCTCGGCTACCGACAAGTTTTTTGTCCGATGAGAACCCTTTAGATTGATTGTAATTCAAAAAAAAAAAAAAAGAAAAAAAAAATCCATTTTCACGAAGGATACAAGGTGATATTTGTGGACTTTTACATCCAGAATGCGGACCATTCAAGTATTTTATGGTTCTGGATGATGCTTCGACCTGTTGGTCACACTTGCATTGCTGTCCACAATAAATGCTGCTTTTGCAAAGCTCCCAGCACAAGTGATATGTCTAAGGGCTCACCACCCTGATCATATAATCAAGTTTATTGGACTTTATAATGCTGGAGAATCTACATCTAAAGGAATTGATGATTTTTTTGTATGTCTAAAGGAATTGACATAGAGCTTTATGTACACCATATACACTCTCGAATTGGTCTCGCAGAAGCAAACATCAAAAGGTTACAGATGATAGCTAAGGCACTGGTTATGCGTTCCAACCTGCCTATTACTGCTTGGGGTTACACCATATTGCATGCAGCTTGACTTATTCTCTTTAGACCCACTCATAGCCAACCATAATCTGCGTACCAGTTGGTAACTGGATATAAGCCTGATTTACATTTACGCATTTTTAGTTGTGCCGTACACGTGTCAATTACGTCTCCACAACGTACTAAGGTGGGTCCACATAGACAATTAAGTATTTATGTTGGATACGAATCCCCAACAAATATCCGCTACGAACCTTTGACATGCGATCTCTTTACCGTTAGATTTGCGGATAGTCACTTGATGAGACAACCTTCCCGTCGTTAGGGGGAGGTAAGGAAAAGTATTTCCTAAGGGAACGACAGGAATTGTCGTGGTGTGTTTCCCACTTTGTTTCATATTGATCCCCGCACTTCGCAATGTAAATGTGATGTGAAAAACGATTTTCGATATCCAGAATGCACACTGGTATCGCTAAAGTGAAGAGATCAAATATACCAACTGCAAGCGCCTGCAAGGTTAAATATCCTTAAATAAGGATACACACCATAAACTAAGGTGTTGCAACTATACTCTGTGGAAGTATGGTTGAGGCCGTGGCTCCATAAAGGAAGTTGGAGAGACCACCAGGTTCGATAGATACTCACCTAGACAGGAAGTAGGTGAGTAAGGCACAATATAATTATTTATATCATCCGAGATCATCTAATAGAATTGTCTCTGAACATGTCCATGAATCAAACTGGAGGACGCTCCGAAGTTTTAAATGATTCTAGAGAGCAATGAAATCCTAATGGATTATGAGAATGCACATGAGTCAATGAAAGGATCATGCGTGCATAGTGATGATATAATTCAGTTGCTCCAGAAGTAGAGAACGATGAGATCGAACCATGCTCTATATTGTTTAGATTCAAACAGAGAGCATATTTGGCCTACGCAATCCAGGAAGAACTTAGTTCTCTGACAAATATACAGGTATTTGGTGCGGTAGTGCTAACCGACCAAGTGTAAAGCCTGTGGGACATAAATGGTTATTTGTCACAAAGCGTAGTGAGAATAATGAAGTCTTAAAGTATAATGACTCACCTTGTGGCGCGAGGTTTCTCACAAACCCCTGGATCGCTTATTCTCTTGTAGCGAACATCATGATGTTCTGCTAATTATATTAGCTTGGCAGTTTCAGAAGGATTTGAAATGCAACTTATGGAAGTGGTTACATAATATCTCTATGGGGATCTTGATACAGAGATATTCATGAAAGTGCCAGATGGCCTTCCATTACCCAAAATCAAGTAACTCTAAACCATGGAGTGCGTTTGTAATTAAGTTGAAACGCTCACTTTACGGATTAAAGTAATCCGGACGGATGTGGTATACCCGTCTAAGTGATCATTTGATTGGGAAGGGATATAGAAATAATAAATTGTTCCCTTGCGTGTTTTGAAATGAAACAAGTTCCGGATTTGCAATTATAGTTGTCTATGTCGACGATATGAACATAGTAGCAGTACTTTTGACGAAGTAAGAGAAACCGCAAACTATTTGAAATCCGAAATTGAGATGAAAGATCTTGGGAAAACTCGAATGTGTCTAGAACTTGAACTAGAACATCGAGCTTGTGGAATATTACTCCACCAGTCAGCATATGTCCATGAGATATTCAGGCAATTTAAATATGGACAAGCGTACCTGGCTAGCACTCCCATGATTGGTCGAACTTTCGATGTACGTAAAGATCAATATCGTCCATATGAAGGTGACGTAGATGTATTGGGAGACGAATATCCCTACGTAAGTCAATAAGCGCATTATTGTACTTAACACAATGTACTCGACCAGATATCTTGTTCTCAGTGAATTTGTTAGCTAAATGTAGCTCAGCGCCAACGCAACGTCATTGGAATGGTACCAAGAATATCTCTAGATACCTAAAAGGAACCATTGACATGGGTTTGTTCTTATCCCTATGAAGACGCAAGTAGAGTTTTCTAATGAACTTGCAAATTGTATTCCCATGATTACATGTGAAAAGTATAGGACTAACGGAATTGTCCGACTCCCATGATTGCAAAACTGCAGAGATCTAAAGAACTTGTCTGACTGCGAAGGACTAAAGGAAGTGTCTGCCTATATTGGACTAAAGAAGTTGTTCAAACTCCCATGAATGTATTGGACTAGAGAAATTGTCCAGCATCAGGGGGAGCATCTAGTGGTACGTTGTACTCTTTTTCCCTTGACTGAGGTTACTTTTTCCCACAGGGTTTTGTTACTCAGCAAGGTTTTTAATGAGACAACTGCAATACCAGAAGTGCAATCGAAAATTTGTTGATTATGAAGGAACAATAATCTCTTCTTCACTGAAAATAATCAGGGGGAGACATGGTGGACTTGTAAGTCATCACCTATATTCACTTTCGAAAAGCTCATGACTAATGAAACTGTCTAGAGACTACCCAGAGTGAAATCAGGGGGAAATGCCGACATCAGGGGGAGGATCCAAGGATATGATGTCGACATATTTTGATTCGAAATGTGAACTTGTGTTGTACTCTTTTTCCCTTCGATCGAGATTTGTTTTTCCCACAGGGTTTTGTTACTCGACAAGGTTTTTAACGAGACAACAATAACAACTACACTTGGCGTATATGCTGAATGCTGAAGACTTGAAGATTAAATTGATATTACTGAACTGCATCGGAATCAGAAAGGATCACGATAGTATGTCAAGCGAAACAACTTCCAACCAGAAACGAGAGTGTTTTTCAGCATCAAGATCAGCATCAGCAAAGGCGTACTTCTGGACTAATCACGTTGTACTCTTTTCCCTTCACCAAGGTTTTGTCCCACTGGGTTTTCCTTGTCAAGGTTTTAACGAGGCAACATATGCGAGTTCAACTCTGTTCTAAGTATTCTTAACATTGTACTCTTTTTCCTTAGCTCAGGCTTTGTCCCTTTGGGTTTTCCTGACAAGGTTTTAATGAGGCAACTGACTTAGACACTGTGGTCATTGATGAGAGAGCTACATTTGAAGAACTACTTTTGAAGCTACAAGAAGTCACCGACCAACTCAGCTGAAAAGCTTACCAAGACTCGAGACGTTGTACTCTTTCTCTTTTCAAGGTTTTGTCCCACCGGGTTTTTCCTTGTTCAAAGTTTTAGTGAAGCAATACATTTGAGTTCTACTATTGAACCGCACAAGGGGGAGTGTTGTAGGGCTTACGGCCCATGTATGTGCGGCCCAAATAGTAATATAGGGTTCTCTCCATACATGTATATAAAGGACTTATACCATGTAATAGATAGAACTTCTATCAATAAGAAATACTTCTTTAGTGGGCGTTTTTTATATATGTATGTGGGTAGTGGTCTTGGACTCGGACTCGGACTCTTTGTATTACCAAAATAAGTAATTAATATTATTTTAATTATAATTATAATAAAAAAACTATAAATATTTAGGTTATTGCCACACCAAAAATGAGTAATGTAGCAGTAGGCCACCTTTTGCTGCACACCCTGCCTTGGCGAGGCAATAGACCATGTTTTTGCCTCACTGGTGATTTCGATGTGGCTAGAAAGTAGCCTTTTGCCACATCATGATGTAACTGTAGCAACAGAAGTCTTTTTGCTACATACACTCAAAACTAGGTGTAGCAATAGACTATTTTTCTTGTAGTGTATGCAACTGTTCGTCTAAGTACCATACAAGTTCTTCTTATAGAATCCAAAATCATAGAGGTTTCAGCTACTAATCAACACCCAATTTCATAAAGCCCAATCTCGACCTCTCTTAGTCTGACCACAACGAAGTCAGGAGAAAGACGGCCGACGTCATCGAGCGGTGAAACCCACCAAAATGGCACTTCTTGCCTAGCAGTTCAAACCCTAACTTCTACTAGGTTTGAAATCCCACCAACTAACTTGTAGGTTTGACATACATATGGTAGTTCTTTACAGTTGTTTCCACTGCAACCAGTGTACTGGAATGTGTTTTTAATCAAGCCACTTTTAATTATATATAGTCCACCACTGCTTGACATCCATGGATTCTGGTATGCCATTGTACCAATTGATGGACAAGTTTACAGCCAAATAGACCCATACCCAAAAGATCACACCTTGGACCATCTCCATCATTTCGTTGATTTTGATTAGTGTCGATTGAGTAACACGTAAGTACTACTAAATTCTTAGTAAGTCCAATCTGCTCAGAGAGAGGAATTAAAGTTTGTGTTGCTCTAAATTATTTAAACTAAGCCAGTGAAGGGATTGCCTCTGTTGCTAATTGCTTTCTCCTTCTCTGCTTGGTCAATGAAGGTGTGGTTTATCTCGCATATTTTTGTGCACTGTATGCAGCTATTATGCACGAAATTCAATTACCGGAGATGCATTCCACTAGCATGCAGGTGCACTTGTCGACAAGAGCATTTGTACACTTTGTGTAAAGTCGTCTCTATTGGTACCCACGACTAAGTTGCATCGTCAAGGTCTGCGGACTGTGCCAAAACAATTGGCCTTCATACGGGGCTACAACCCAATAATCAGTTGAAGGGCAGTTCAGTAACTTGAACAATTTTCAGTATATATTTACGAAACCCTAACAATCTTGGCAGATAGTTTAGATAGAGTGAGAGAGAAGAGACTTCTACGGCGTTGTGGAAGAAAATATATTAACCAGGGAGCTTTCCGATTCAAAATAAGATGGGTTCTTATGATTGGGATTTTGGTATCATGTGTGAACCTTTGCACATACCTTGGAGATCAGAGAGTGAGATCCTAGATCTTTGAAAATCCCCTCACACAATGAGTGCTCCTCTCAAAACAATGTTATAAACTGATTCCACGCTTTCATAACAGAGATGGCTTAGAGTCCTAGATGTCTAGCGCTTCACTCAAGAATGCCAGAAATTTCATGTCACACATAACTTCATATCAGGGTCAAGATCACTTGAAAATATATTCATTTCAATGTCCAATTACCTAATTAGTTGTGTTTAGTTTAATTTTATCTGTTTGATGTATACATGATCAATAATCTGTAAAGAAAGACTTATTTTTGGTTAGATAAGTTTTTAAATGTTGTAAATCAATGTAATCCTGAATTGATATTTTTTAAGTTTTTAATGTTATAAATCAACAACGCTTGTCAATAGTTTGCAAAGAATACTTTTTGGTGCAGATCACTTTTAAAATGTTGTAAATCTCCTAAATCATGAATCTATGTAAATCTGAATTGATATTTTCTTGCTTTTTGTTGTTGGTTTAGTTGTTATTACCTGACCATCATAGATATCTAAGTATGACCAGGAAAATGTTATTTTTTAACAGAGCTTACTTACATAATATGGCCTTGCACTGGTGTGTGGGAAGAGTGTGTTAGTGATTGTGTGGTGCTTGAACTAATAAAAAAAATGCTTGTAAAAAATTGGTACTTTGGCATGTGGTTTAAACTTTGAGATTTGTTGATGTCCTCCAAATTGATACTGTCATGTTAGTATTAATTGGTACCATTATTGGTTCATACCATCAGACCTGAAATATAGTTCTTGTGCGGACTTTCTTTTTATAACCCTTTGTTTTATGGAAATAGCACTCTTGTGAGTGGCAGGCATATCAAAATCTTATTTGGCTCTAGTTTACCATCCAAAACAGAACTTCAAGAACTCATATCAAAGTGTAAGTTTAATGAGGTTTAGTCAATGGAATTTGGAAACCGACGGTACAAAATTGCTAATAAGCACCAACATTGCTTTTGTATTTTCACAACCCCAGACAAAAATAAAGAGTAGTACACCAATAATTTAGCAGTACTAGAATTTTAGAGAAACTCAATCTGTATTTTGAAGAATTTTGCTTTCTGTGAGACACAAATTCAAAAAGGATAGAATTTGGACCAGTTAATATAAGCAGGCCATTAGTTTTCTTATGCACTCAATCGAAGAACCCAAGTTTATAGCTAGTCTCATCTATAAATAGATAGCATTCCAGTTCACGGGGTTACTAGTGAAGATGCAAGGAAGAGGCGGAGAATGAACACGATGAGGGGGCAGTTGAGGCTTGTGAAGAGTCGAGTGATGATGTAGTTTCTGATAAATATGGAGAATGGATGATGGAACGTCGGGCAACACGTTATGATACATCTGTTGTGAAAGGTCTTCTTTGTTGTAGTGGATAATGGAGTCTGAAGATGCTTATTTCATACCTTGGTGTTTGGTACCCTGCAAAAGTCAATCTGCTTAAAGAAGAACGAAATCGTGAGTTGTTCCCAACTATTACTACTGCTTTCTCCTTCTCTCGCTTGATCCAAACCTCAA
>JAJJMA010020819.1:18578-29678 GCA_023529015.1 Papaver nudicaule | reverse complement strand
CCCATCTAGGATGCTTTTATATCGGATAGGTATTTTCTACCCTTACAAGTGGTTCAAAGGCAGTTTAGTAAATCGAAATTTCTTCGGTATATTTTTACAAAAAACCTAGTGTCATAGCAGATATTTAGTGAGAGAGAGTGGAGACTTTTGAAGTGTGAGTGGCCGGAAGTGTAGAAGAAAAGCCAGTAAATTGCCGTTTCAAAATCAAATGGGTTGTGAATGGAGTTTAAGTTTCATTTGTGAACCTTTACGCATACTTTGGGGATCAAAAATAATGATTTAAAATCTTCACAGTGATTTCTTATCTCAATAATAAATTGTTTATCGAATTTGAACCGTGACTTATGGGGTTTTTATTCACTGAAATCTATATAGCGTTTCGTCCAACTTCAATGGTTACTTAGATTTTCATGTTCAACTTCAATAGTTACTAAGTTATTGTTTTGATTTTATTTTATTTTTACAATTATTTAGTTTAGATCTACTTCATGAGTAAATGTCTGATATTTTTGATGGTGTACTAATTATTGTGATGCTTAAAAATTGCTTATTGTTTTTTTCATCTCAATCATAATCTCTCTTTCACATGGCATGTTCAATTCGACAATGATAGAAAATGAATAATTTCCAGCAATCGATGAATTATTTTTACACATGTCGTAGCTCCAATTCCAATCTCATACTTTTATATAAAGGTGCACTTATTCAACCTACAATTTCATGAGATGAAGCTTAAAGAGTTCTCATCCGACTGTATTCTTCTTTCCAGAGAAGAAATTCTTCTTCTACATACTAACCATCTAATCTTTCTTTATAGAGTGTTCAATAGGATCCAAAATCATAGAGGTTTCAACTAATAATCCGTCTCTTTTCTATACCCACCATGACGTAGTGATGCAAGTGAAAGTGCAAGAGAGGCAGCATCCTTTTGTCTTCAACTCTGAAGAAAGCATTGCTTACATTGTCATAGATGGAATCGATTTGGAAATGCTCACTGAAAGTTGTATATCGGGACCGTTTACATGAGCTTCAAGGTTACTAATAACAGTCTGTTCGCCTTGGCCTCCTCTCCCAAGGGAAGGATTGTGATTTAGTCAACTTTATAGTTCTGGAATTTTCGTTTCTAACTGCAGCCTACCTAGTTTAGAATTCTTTCGGCATCATCTAGTTTGTCAAAACCAACTTTTGTTCCAGAGCGGCCCTTACCGAACAATTTCCAAGTAGTTACTCTCTCTTTGCCCGAATTATTGAAGTTTATGTTGCTCTAACCCTTTAAACTAAGCCAGTGAAGAGATTGCCACTGTTGCTATATTGCTTTATCCTTGTCTGCTTGATCTAATAAAGGTGGTGTTGTCTCGCATATTCTTTTTGCTATTGCATTAAGTTTAATAATCAGATGTGTATGCTTTCCAATAGCAAACTGGTGCACTTACAACTATGGCACACAATATTTATACACTTTGAAATGACGAAGGGTTGCTCACTACCCAGTTTTTTAGACTTGGAAACCTCTACTATTACATGTTTCCGTTCCATCCTCATAAGCCATATACCACGACCCCAATCTTAAAATTGGATTGCAATATAATAACAACGGGCCTTTTTATTGGGTTAGAATAAAATAATATCCATAAGTTCAAAGGCAGTTCAGTAACTCAAACAATTTGCAGTATATATTAACACAACCCTAAAAAACCTGGCAGAAATTTAGATCGAGAGAGAGTGGAGAGTCTTACAGTGTGAATAAGACCGGCGGTGTGGAAGAAAAACTAGTAACCGAAGATTTTACCATTTCAAAGTCAGATGAGTTCTTATGATCGGGGTTTTAGTATCATGTGGGAATCTTTATAGATATCATGGAAATCATAAAAGATAGAAACATATTTTTGAAATCCTCACAATGATTTCTTCCCTCAATTCTAGATTTTAACTAGTGATGCTTCCTTGATGACAGACACTTGGAATTTACTTAGGGTTTCCATTTACCTAGCTTAAATCTAAATAACCAGTGATTCGATCCACACAGTCACCATCTCCGGATCTCCAGCTTGGTTACACTACAAGAAAATGGGTCTCTAGCCACCTGCACGAAATAGTCGCAAGAGATATTTTTTGCTCGCTAGAGACCATCAGCGAGTAAAATCTGTAGTCGCACCGCTGTAGCTAGAGACCATGTTACTAGAGGACCCTAGCGACCATGTACTCGCTAGACCTATCTAGCTATAATCATCAGCGACTGTAATCATGTAGTCGCGAGAGATGTCTTGTAATAATCATCAGCGGCTCTACCCTTTGGTAGCAATACATTTCTAGCGAGTCCATTTTGTTTCGAAGTATGAGAGGTCCAGCGGCTCCATTTTTGATACTAGCATGAGATGTCTAGCGGTTCCATTTTCTGTTCTAGTATATGGGGTCTAGCGACTCCATATTTTGTACTAGCACAAGGGGTCCAGCCACTCCATTTTAAGTCGTAGCAAAAGAGGTCCAGCGGCTCCATTTTTGGTTCTAGCATAAGGGGTCTAACGACTCCGTCTTTGGTTCTAGCATAAGGGGTCTAGCGACTCAGGTTTTAGTCATAGCAAAAGAGGTCCAGCAGCTATATTTGAAGCAGCTGCATACGATACTTTTATGTGGTTGCGAGGCACAGTTAGCCGTGCTGCTATATTTGCTAATCAAATCCGGCCAATGAATACAATTATAGGAGTTAAATCAGAAATTACACTCAAGACAATTGAAATCAAATTCAAGATCAACTTTTATTATTACTCAATTGAATTTACAACATCATTTAATTACAATATTGCAAAAAAGATCTCATCAACAACTTCAATTTTGCAATTTTAGATCTGGTTTTCAGAAAATGATGAATTGGACTTGGGAGTCAAATAAAACATGATAAAATTCATTCAACCTTCCATCTTGACAATATAAAGTAAAGAACTTTCATTAACCAAGAAGTACGAATGTAGGATATGTGCAAATGCATACTAGCTTTGCAGCCCATGAGTTGTTGAGTACTCTGTAACCCAGACCTTGCATAACGAAACAAATTTAAAGAGCTAATTTTCACTTCTTCTTATCTTCGTCTCTAAAATATCCTTTCTCTGATTCCTACTACACACAAATACAAACAAAACTCAGCAACAAAGTAATGAAACAAACAAGGCATAAAAACTGGAAAACACCAACAAAAAAAATTGAAAATGGTAGAGAAGGGAGAAACAAATTGACCACATGGTGTTACCAATCACTTCAAGGAAACTGGGCAGTTGTAGCTTCGATTTTAGAATACATGATAGAGCAGATCTAGTTTCGACATCCTAACACTACAGACCATATTCACCCTATGCATCATAACTTGAACACCTCAATCCCAAGTCCCAAATCAAACACCAGTATGAAGAACCAATACTGAGCAGCAATTACCAAATCCTAGTACTAATTCATGTATAACCATTACCACCACAGTGATAATCTTCCTACACACAAACAGAACAGCAAGATCTCTCTCAACCACAACCAAAACAAACCAATCTAATAAGATCTAACAAAACAGCACTGGGCAAAGCTCACCAGAACCACAACTAATTAGAAAACACCAATGAACCAGAATCCATGAATCAGAAAACCCCCAAATTTCTGTTGAAAGGAAAACAAAACCATCTTTTTCTTTTATAATTTCGAAACAGATTTGAAGAGTTTTCTCAATTTTCTGAATGGATCTGATAGTAAAAGTAAGAGATTTACCCTTGAATCAACATAACCAAGTAGAAGAATTGACCGAGGAAACCCCTTTCTGTTTGTAAGAAAACAACCTAATGATATAAGAAAAACAAGATTTAAAGATGATACAAATAATCCATAATCATAAAATCAGAAATAGAAGTCTAAGAATACAAATTAAGGATGTAAACTAGATCAACTAGCTAAGTTTTCGTTTTTCTTTTGTAGCTTTATTAACGATTTTGAAATCGATCTCCCTGAAGAGAGATCGGATTTTTATGGGTTCGACTCATCAGATCTTATCAAATCAATGGAATTGATTGATTAGAATAACATAAAACAAATTACTTTGCACTAATCAACTGATTCCATTAATTATCTCAATCTTGTTCTTTTACAAGATTTCCAAGCGGCCGCAGAGAGGAAGACAAGAAGATAGAGAGAGAAAAAGAAAAGAGACGCAGAAAAGAAAAGAAGAAAAGAAGAAAGAAGTAGTGAGAGAGAACCCTAGGCTTTTCTATACTGAGTAGTGTTTTTTTTTTTTTTTTTTTTTTTTTTTGACGGCAGACAATGAAAGTCATACGGATTGTGAGAATTTTTGGACGGTGAGCATTGGCTTTGGGATCTCACACGGATTGTGTGTTTCTTGTGTGTTTCTCTTTACGCTAAAACGAACTCGTGCATTCGGTTTAATTAATATCAAACTTCGATACGACGAAAATCCAAATAATATTTTTATATGTATATAAATTGGGATATTTTAATTGACTTTCGATTGTATATAAATTCAAAGAGTCTGATATAATTCAAGAGGTCATTGAACTGAATATGAATAACATTGGTAGATTCGATGAAGGATTTGATATAATCCAAGAGTTCATTGGAAAATTTTGATAAATCTTTGATTAGGTTTATGCAATTTTGATGAAATTGAAACGCAAGTGAACTCCAGAAAAGACCTATATTGGATAAAATTCATCTAACTTGAGGTTTTGTTCAATGTTTAGATTGGATGAATTCATCAAACTTCGAACACCATTTGATTCGATTGGATGTATTAAGATTTAAGAAATTTCACTATGTTTTTAATCCGAACTTCGTTAGATCATATATGATGCTCAAAGTTCTTAACTTTCGGTATAGGTATTGTCACATAAGTCACGAAATAAAAATTCTCCAGTTACACCTTGCCAAGCAGACCATTGATACATACTAAACGAAAAGAAATTGAAAAACCAAAACAACCACCATGACCCAAATCTTATGTAGGATCTAAGATATGCCTTTTTTGATCAATATAAATTCATCAATTTCCATACTTGTTCTTGTAATATTTTGGTGCAATTCATTTGACTCCAAAATATAGATTTTTACCGATTACATTGAATGCTTGGAGATCAAAGGTGATTTTTTCCTATTAGATCGGACAACAACGATGTGTAGGTGTAAATTCTGCGTAGAGACTTCACACCTAACATCCATTAGATACTTACAAGATGTAGAGGTTTACAAGATATAACTAGTGCTAGCATGATTACGAGGCCAAGTAAATACTATCGAGAGGAACAACAATGCAAAGAAAAAGGAAGAAAATAGCATAATCATAAATGTATACTTCATTAATTAGAGACAAAGTAAACAAGAAGCTTATAGACTAGAGGAGATGGTTACAGCTAATAAGACAAGATTCGCCCTCGTGGTGGTGTCAGTGGCTGTCGAGTAAGTCGGTTATCTGCGAATGCTCTCGAGGCGGTTTCCATTCTCGGGGTCTTGCTCTTGAGATGCTCGTTCTGGAGGTCTCGAGTTTCTTCTTCGAAACTTTCTCTATCGAGGTCATCCAGGCTGTATTCCACTCATACGCACGCCTTTCCAGATATTCGATGGTGACTACTCATTGTTATACGAGATCTTCTCTTGGATCTGATCCTATACACTGTGGCCCTCCTTTTGTTATCTAGTTCTCATTTTCGGATCCTGACACGTGTCCAGATGGTGTTTTACCCCTACAACCGAATAAACAACGTCTAAATTTGATCTCAGCATATCTTCAATGAGATCAAATGAGTACTCCCTTACGCAAACAGTCTTCCTTTACTGTTTTACGCAAGAGTTTCTCCACAGTCCTTCGTGAAGACTATCGCTACCCGACCTCCAATCGTACGACTACAACCTTAGTGGACAACAACCAAATAACGGCAGGTCAAATCGCTAGGTAAGTGGAGACACAATACTGTGATGGATTAAATCTCGTAGTACTACCGAGACAACATCTCATTGCTATATCTAACTCGAAGGTTTTTGGAAAAACCTTATATTACTTCGTTAAGTCGGATGTCTTCGTTTGATCTTCGTGAAGTCGGATGTCTTCGTTTGATCTTCGGATAGATTTATGACAAAGATCTATGTTAATCTTTTATGCATATTAAATGAGATCAAACGAACTTCCAGATTAGATGTTGAGTCACATAAGTTACGAAGCAATATTGGTTCATTGATGTCACTCAAATTCGCTCATTTTTATTTTTCTGAAGGACGAATTCGCTCAATTGAATTTGATGTATTTGTTTGATTCTTATTTTCGAACGTCGTTTGGTACTACCTCAAAGATCTATAACACTATAAATTTGTCGTGATAAAGTATCAAGAAAAAAAAGAATGGCGCGAAGTTTCTGCAAAACAATAATCTTGCCAATTCGATTCCTTCTAAAACTATAAATACTAAAATCACCGACTATATGTCTCGAATGTAAGAAAGTAAAATAATAAGAGTCCAAATGTCACCCTCCTACTAACCTTTGTAGATCAAGATGCAATGATGTTTCGATATGTAGCCTTCAATCTTCGTGTTCAAGGGTTGTCTCAAGCATTTAATATAATACAGTATTCGAAACCGACTTTGGTAGACTAAATCAGATATCGTATTTTGATATCTGAACTTGGCAACTAACTTGACGCACTAACTATAATGACTTCATCCGAGCTATATTGATCCAACACTTCTGATTGGTGGGATTCGAGGTTTAGTAAATGGACTTATCCGCGTGGTATTTATCCATATGATAGTTATTCTAGTATTTTTCTTAAATTACGTTTAAAATCTCTCAAACAAGTTTCACCGAAGATGTCTATGATATTATAGTATGAATATAATATGAGAAACATCATGCCAAATATTTTTAGATTATCGAATTCCGGTGAAGACTCCGACTATGCGAACAGATTATGCCAATTATTGGCAGGATTAGAACTCCGGATTCTAAAAATTATTTGTCTAAATTCGTCTGACTCCACAATTTGGACTTCGTTTCACCTTACTTTATCTGATCACTGGATGCTAAAAATTATTTTTCTAAATTCGTGTGACTCCACAACTTGGCTTTTGTTCAGGCTAACTTAAACCAACCTATGTGTCAATTGCGATTCTGACTTCTGAACTTCATTGGATATGACCTCGAGTCATTTAACTTCATTGGATATGTATTCCGAACTTTATTGGATCACATCGGATGCAATTGCATAAGTCTAGGATATATCAATTGCATTGTCATAGGGGGAGTAAAATCGATGTGCTTGTCATACTTTAGGCTAGTATCTTCCCTGGAACACTAAGCTTATACATTTTGGGCAAATAAGGAAAAATATTTGTTGAAACATTAAACCGCTTGATTCTATCGGTTGCATTGGTTTACAACTATAAATTTGGAGATCATTGTATGCTTTGAGATTTACATAAGATCTCGGTTCGATATGACCTCTACTCCTTGAATCTTAATATTCCACTCCGACAAAGATTCTGACTAGTTTTGAAGCGGAATATGAAAAACTTTGGTAGGGAATACACCGGCGAAATCTCGAGAATCCTACTCTTGGCTTTGGTATTTTGTTGTATTCTAATGCTATTGTTTTTGAAGGCGACCTGCAAAAAGAAACAGACAAGTGAGGTCCAGGGCGGCTGCTTCAGTGGTCTAAAGATTGATTTCAACTCTTATACCCAAACCTAAAAATTACCCGATAATATTAAAAAGATTGAATTTTGATTAACCGCTAGCATTCATATATAATTTCTTGGTCAAGCTATGAGCCACTGTTAGTCCAATTACATGTAGAAAAATGTCATTCGATCATAAGAGATCACAAAATTAAGACAAAATTATGTAATATTGACATGAACAATATTACATAATTATGATAGCTAGAGAAAGTTGAATCGCCATGCGAATTTTTGATCACACAAGAAGCTCACCACCAATTCAAGCAAAAACTAACAAGTATGATCCATTTGGTATATTGTTGACCAATAGAAAACCAGATGTGTTAATCAACAAATTTGTGAGCAAACTAAAACTTTCACACGGATTACTATATCCAACCGTAGCCAAAAGTTGCCCCGCCAAAATAAAATTTCCCGCCCAAAAAGATTTGCAAAACTAACAAAATTGGATCTGTTTCATGTATTTTGGGCCAATAGAAAATCTTATCTTTTAATCGAACGATGCTCCCTGCAAACTCAAAAATTCACAAGGATCACAAAGTCATCCAACGGTACCAAAAGTTGCCGCGCCAAAGAAACAAATTGGCGGTAAAATCTCGCGCCCTAAATTTTGGTATCCCAAAATACTTTTTCTGTTAAATTCCAGAATTGAAACCCTTCTCCTCCTTCACACCCTCTCACTTGCCTCTTTCTCTCTCTCAGTCTCGATTCTACTAAAAGACTCTGAACCAACATCTCTTTCTCTATCAGAAATCAAATTTGATCCAAACCCATCCGTGATCAAACACCAATAGAACCTCCTCCTTAGGTCGGCGCTCACTTCCAACCGGTTTGATTTGCAATATCTATGAATTTATCAATCAATCAGATCCTATTGATTTATGGATGTTGAAAATCAAATCGGTTAAGTACAGCGCCCCCTCCGTTTGAATAAATGTCTCAAAGAATGTTGGATTATTATCACTGGGTGGGTTAGTTTGTTCTAAAGAATTGGTGAAGCTGGTCTTGCTCTACATCTGCAAAGCTTTGATTTTTATTGTTTATCAAAGCTTGGCATCTGAAGTGTTAGACCTACTTCACCCAAATCTCCGTTCCCTAATATTTTTTATTTTTGAATCGAAAATCCAAATGGATCAGAGGGTTTCTCTTGCAGATCTGGGTTGTTTATTGCTTTGATTTTTCGTAAAGTGGGTGTTGATTTATTGGGGGAAATCGTAGGTTTCCAACTGGATTTTAATTATTGATTCTGGGTTGGTGGTTTGAAGGGTTTTTTAAACTCTGATAATGAATCTGTGTACCCAGTGGTCGATTATGATTTTCCTATATCCAAACTTCGTTTGTGTGTTGAACCGAAGTATCTATTTAGTATTATGGGGTGCATAGAGGGTCTCAAGTTATGATTTTTGATTCTTTTTCCAACATTTCAATTCTAATTAATCTTCTGTGTTTTCTCCTTGTTCTAAGAAAATATGGGTTTTGGTAAATTTATGTTTTTGGATATTCAAAGGTAACTCTCGTATCTAATTTCTCTCTTTTTGAAATCGCTGTCCATAAGATTTAATGAGGGAAATTGAAGGTTTAGATGTGGATTTTGAATTAGGGCTTTTCGGATTTCATGGGTTTCTATTTACAAGGAAAATGATTTCACCAGTCTATTGGTTAACGGTTGATGTGTAGTAGTGATATGAGTCCATATCGAGCTCTTAAAACAATGGCTACTTACGAGATTTAATTATACTATGGATTTCTTATTTTGTTTGATTTTTAATGTGGGTAAAACAAATTTGACTTTGAAGAATGCTTTAGATATGAAGGTTTTGAGAGTGAAAAGTCCATTCATCTATCTTTATCGAGTATTTTATTTTCTCATTTACAGTTCATTGATTTACAGTGATAAAGTGCATTCATTCACAGTGAAATTCACAGTGAAACATATGATAAGTGATTCGTGCATTTTATCTTCTCATGAATTTCTTGGTCATTTCTTGAATCAAGCAAGTCGTGTATCATGAGTTGTATTTGATTTTAAGGATATGTGTAGTCAAACTGATTGGGTTTACTGCTGTACAGACTAGTGTTTTTCAGGTCTTGTAATCAACTAATGCTATTGATTTGTTCGTCTTGTGTTTGAAATCAGATTTTAACGAGGGGAAATTCCATAATGTTTCTTCCCTCTTCTCACTCAAAAGGCCAGTAGCTTCTTTTTTGGATGGATAAATTCAATTTCATGCCGGCAGATATAATCATCTGCTAGCTTGTTTACATTTGACAATTTGGGTTGGTGGAATGCATTGTTAGCTTTGGTTATTATAATTTTTGTTATCGGCTGTTGGCCGGGTTTGCTGTAACCCGTTGTAATATGGTCTTTTTGTTGTTTTTCATTTTGAAAAGGATTTGAATGAGAATACCTCTCATATTTGGATTGGAACCACCATTACCAAAATTTCAAAATCAAATTCTGCAAATGTGTTTTCTTCAGTCATAATCTTACCTTAAGTAGTTTGTCATAGATGTTCTTCTAGGACTTGTATTCGTTGGTAACACAACTGATGCTACTAATTCAGTTAATGTGTTAGGCATCCTCAGTCATCATCTCAATTGATATTTGCTGCTAGCACCCGAAAGGCAAAGATAAGGCATAAATTTCGTTTGAAGGTTCAGGTTGTTGAATGCGATTGTTGAAGTTTTCAGATTTCAACTTCAGTGATATAGGTTGTTGAACTTGTAAAAGAAAGGATTGAATTTAACATCAAAGTAAGTTTTATCTTGAGTTAGATTGATTAAAAATTCTCAATGTTTTGAATCATGGTGTTTTGAGTTGAGAGTTTGGTGTAAGATAGCTACAACCAACAATGAGCAACTGATTTTCAATTGCAAGAATACAATAGGTAGAGAACACTTGCAGCTAATTAAAATCAGTCGCTACATTTGTTGTGGCAAAATGTAAATAGCCACAAACCTATTCATGTACTCGCAACAAGTTAGTCGTAAAAGAATTGTAGCGGTTAACAGGGATTTTCAGTGGCAAGATAATGGCGGATAGTGCTAACTAGCGACTGTTGTTTTTTCAGCCGCCAAAGATGGTAGCTAGACCTATCATGCGGCCAAATTTTAAATTAGTTGGTAACATTTGGCCGCAAGAGACCAATTTTCTTGTAGTGTTATCTAGCTTTTGGTTCAACTTTATTGGTTATTTAAGAGTTCTCCTCCAATTTCCATGGTCAATAAGATATTATCTGGTTTTATTTACAAATATTTTGTTCAGAACTTCAGATCTACTTCACGTATGAATGTTGTTGGTGTTTAATGCTTGATCGAAAATCATGATGATCACTAATCTGTAGGATATGGGTCGGTGGACTTAAGTTTGGAAAGCAAACTTAGTT
>JAJJMA010020819.1:2669-18568 GCA_023529015.1 Papaver nudicaule | reverse complement strand
AACCTCGTTAAATTCTTGTCTTCTTGATTGTGTGCGTTTGTGTTCTTAGCATATTAAGATTATCTTTGTAGCTGTTGGTTAAACGCTTTCGCGGGTTTTAGCGCAACATAATCTGTAAAGAAGACTTATTTTATCGTAGATCGGTATTTGTAAATCTAAGAAAATGTAATGTAACATATACTTTTGTCACGTTTTAGTTGATATGTTCTTCCCACCATGATTCTTACAAATGGGATAAAAGTAAAACTACGGAGGAATGGACTGAGTGCCCTATCTGAATATCTACTCAATGACATATCCACTTTGATTAAGTTTAGTTCCAATCACCACTGCGATTATGATCACCAGCGGGAGCAGCATCACTTTTAATTCCAAGTGGGTTTTAAGTTGGACTAGGTTTGCCAGAGGCCCAAAGCTCTGATAAGGACATATAGGGTTTACTATAAGTATATTGAGATGGCCTTCCTCTCTTTTAGGGGAAACCTACTGCTACTCCTTATCCTGAATCTCAACTCCGCCATCTCATTCTCCGATCTCCGATCTCCACCATCATCCTAACAAGAAACGGAAATAAGCATAAGAAAAAATGAGTTATGAATTAAATTTAGTGTTTCATTGGAAACCTCCTTTACCATCACAATCCTCCTTGATTTCACACACACACACACAATGATTTTTCCTTTCAAAATTAAGTTTTACGATTTCTGCAACGCTTGAGTTTTGGAGGGAGAGCTTCCAAGAACTAGACCTGGGTCTCAGGTGAAAGCCGGAAAAGGCAGGAGCCAAAAAGATTGAAGCGAAGCGCAGCTCCCTCCAATTTTTGTTTGAAAAATGACGAACATCCGGTGGATGAGGAAGCAGGGAAGATTTGATTGGCCAAATTGTAAAATGCAGCATACGCAAAACGGAAGAAATTGGAGAGACGATTCAGAAGTATGAACATGTACTTTGTGCCTGAGAATTAAAGTTGCATCTATATTACTGTCAATTTGTATCTTCTTGAAATTGGAATGATTGATTTTGAGTAATTTAGTTTATTCATGCACGAAAATGCTCAGGTTTTTATATCCATCAAGTGATCACTTTGATTGCTTCTCTAGTTTGATTTCAAGCTTACATGGGTGGTGCATTTATTAAGCCATGAATAGATGAAATTTGGCACTTCCCAGCTTGGCTTATCTTTTTTTTAGCAGCAAATTTCAAGTTCTCAAAACACTCAGGGATTATGGAAATTCAAAGACATATATCAGCAACGTGAATGTGTTACTTCACCAACGTGTAGATAGGTTAAGGCTGGGTTTGGTATTGCTTTTATTTTTCTAAAAGCACTTTCAAAATATATACTCCCTCCGTTCCAATTTACTTGAGGGTTTTAGGATTTTTTCATGTTCCAAATTACTTGAGGGTTTTCCTATTTTCCCCAATTTTTTCCTAAATTATCCTTACTTTGGAATCACACAAAACATAGGAAATAGTAAAAAGATTTGACTTTTCTTTAATATCCTATATATTTTTATTCCTAAAAACATAATACACTAGAACCTATGAACAAAAAGAATTAAAAACTAGGAGAATTAAATGTATTAGGGAGATATTATTAAGGGTAAATTAGGGTAGAAAATAATCTCTTTCATTTTTCTTAAACTGCGTGAAAAACTCAAAACCCCCAAGTAGATTGGAACGGAGGGAGTATATAGAACGATAGTGGTGTTCTTTTATTTTATCTCATTTATAGAACGATAGTTAAATTGATATCTAAATATTGTATTTACCAGTCGGGAGGATTATTTGCTTTTCTTCTTAGAGATCACTATATTTACATAAATTCTCTCTGAATATCGTACATCTTGCTAATCGTAAGTCGAACTGCCATTATATTCTGGGATGACGGTCTCTTTTAGTAATTTAGTTGACCAAGAGTTTTCTTCAGCTAAACTGACCAAATCACATATACTCCGTAGTAGATAAGCTTCTAACTTCATCCCTTCATGGGTTTCATTGTATTTGATTGTTTTCCTCTATGTTAGACTTCGCTATTTCTACTGTATCATTTCTATTGATGATATTTCTGATGGAAGTTCATATGCAGTCTTCTATCCGGTGTTTGGGTTTCTGTGTTTTTTCTCATGTCCTGCCATGTTTCAAGTTTTACCTTGTGAAAATGCAATCAAATGCTTACTCATTGTATGCATTTCCCCTGTCTGTCTTATTTCTTTTTGTCATGTTTTCAGTTGATTTGTTCGCCCCACCATGATTTTCAAATGCTTCGAGGAAATGAGCTGATTTTGGGGCTGCAGAGATTTCTTTGGGGCTTCAAAACAATAAAACCATCCAAAGGATAGTTATAAGGGATATCCAAAAAGGTATGAAAAGTCTAAAATACCCTTACAGAATAATCCACCCCTAAATCTTAACTAATAACCCAAATTTTATAACCCTAATCCTAAAACAAAAACAAAAACTAATAAACTTCTCCTCATTTCTCATTCTCTACTCATTATTTTTTCCCTCTCCTTCTTCATTTTTCCCATTCCTTCGTTCCTCGTCTCGATTCATCGCCGATACGAAAAATTCATTGTCTCTAATCAGTCTAAAGACCCCAATATGCGTCTCATGTACTAATTCTGAACAAACCCCATGTTTTGAATCATGTTTTCATTGTTTTTTTAGGTTAGAATCATCGATTTGGGGCTGTTTTTTCCGCACCAGTTGGTTTTACGGTTTGGATTTCATATGAAACCGAGGCGTAAACTAGTTTTTACGTCTTGTGATTCTTCATGAAGTAAGGCGTAAAAGATTTACGCCTTACAAACCAAGGCGTAAAAGATTTACGCCTTACAAACCAAGGCGTAAAAGATGCCCTAGTTTTGCCCTAGAATGTTTTACGCCTACCAAACCAAGGCGTAAACATTTTGGAATGTGCTCACAAAAATGTGAACCGTAAACATCAAAACCAAGGCGTAAAAACTGAATTGGGGAGTGAAAACTGAATTGGGGCGTAAAAAATTGAATTAGGGCATAAAAAAAATGAATTGGGGCGTTAAATTCAGTTTTTACGCCTTGGTTTTGATGTTGTTACGCCCCAATTCATTTTTTACGCCCCAATTCAATGGTTTACGGCTTGGTTGCATTTTTTTTTTTTTTTTTACGGTTTGGTTTTGACGCCCCAATTTATTTTTTACGCCCCAATTCAATGGTTTACGGTTTGGTTGCATTTTTTTTTTTTTTTTACGTTTTGGTTTTGATGCCCCAATTCATTTTTTACGCCCCAATTCAATGGTTTACGGTTTGGTTGCATTTTTTTTTTTTACGGTTTGGTTTTGTTTTACGGTTCACATTTTTGTGAGCACATTCCAAAATGTTTACGCCTTGGTTTGGTAGGCGTAAAACATTCTAGGGCAAAACTAGGGCATCTTTTACGCCTTGGTTTGTAAGGCGTAAATCTTTTACGCCTTGGTTTGTAAGGCGTAAATCTTTTACGCCTTACTTCATGAAGAATCACAAGACGTAAAAACTAGTTTACGCCTCGGTTTCATATGAAATCCAAACCGTAAAACCAACTGGTGCGGAAAAAACAGCCCCAAATCGATGATTCTAACCTAAAAAAACAATGAAAACATGATTCAAAACATGGGGTTTGTTCAGAATTGTTTATGGTTTGAGGGAGATCCTAATTTGAGGGAGATCAGAAGTGGTTATGGTTTATCGTCACTGGTAATTCAGAGAAGAAAAATGGGTTTTAGGGCTGCGATGGTGGTGGCGGAGCTATTATCAGGGGTGGTGGCGGGGTGGTGGTGGCGTTGGTAGTGAAGGAGGAGAAGAACATGGTTGTTCGTTAGCCTATTTTATAAGGGTAAAACTGTCCATTTTTATAAGGGGTTTTTGGTTTTGATTCCCGATGACCCTATTTTGTCACCCTTTGAAGCCCCAAAGAAATCTCTGCAGCCCCAAAATCAGCGCGTTCGAGGAATGAATACATACTCAGTGACATATCACTTTGATTAAGTTTAGTACTACGATCACAAGCAGGAGAAGTTTCACTTCTAAGTTCTAACACCCAATGGGCTTTACGTTGGACTAGGTGTTGTCGAAGGCCCAAAGATCTACAGATAGGGCAAGGCAAGTTTAGAGTAAGGTTTATAAATGAACATTGCGATGGCATTCTCTTCTAGGGTTTACTCCATCTCCTAAAACTCAACTCCGCCGTTTTGCATTTATCTCTTATCTCCTCCAAACATTACATCTTCCTCTAAAGAAACAGAAAGAAATGAGTTATGAGTTGAATTTCGGGTTTCTTTGAGAACCTTATTTACAATCACAGTCCTCCCTGATTTGATTTCACACACAATGAGTTTTTCTCTGGTTATTCAATGTTCATCCCTCCAAGCTGTGCTCATGAAAAATGGATTTGGTGCTTCTAATTGAAGCATTCAGCATGTGTAGAGTAGAAGCCATTGGAGACAAGATCAAGAATTAGTACAGGTGGTGGAACAGTGAGAGAGATAAGTAGTATGAACATGTAAAAATTGTGTATCTTCAAAATGGAATGATTAATTTTGCCTTAATTTGGAGTAATTTAGTTTATTGATATATCAAAATGCTCAAGTTTCTATATCCATCAAGTGATCACTTAGATTGCTTCTCTAGTTTATTAAGCCATGAGTAAATGAAATATGTCATTCCGTGCTTGGCCTATCTGTTTTCACCAGCAAATTTCATGGGATCATGGTAATTTGAAGACATATCAGCCATTTGCTTCGAGTATTTGCTTATACAGTTCAGGAGACCATCTTGTAAGATCAATGTGTGTGGTCCAAGAAGCACATAGTGACCACATACTAAAAACTTGAATGCTTACAATCGATAAATATGGAATTGCCAACCCAAGTTTGTGTTGGGGGAGACCTGCAAAATCCGAGACTCTGCGCACAATATGAATGCAACACAAAATGCGGAAATAATCACGAAACGACGAAACGAAGACAAATACGCGATACCGGATTTAACGTGGAAAACCACCTCAATGAGAGGAGTAAAAACCACGGGGCAAACTTCCACTATGAATCAATGGGATACACAACAACAACCTCAAGTGCAGTAAACAATTTGCACTTGGCTAACTATGCCCTAACTCACCAACAATGGTGGATTCACAATACTCACCAATAAAATGGTGGATACCAACAATAGCAAGTGTAGAGATACTTACTACTAGGGTTTGAACAAACCCTAGATTTTCCCCCTTTGTAGAGATGAAGAAATTGATGAATTAAACCTCACCAACGAACCAACGGACCCTTAATCAAGAACCCTTCTTCTCCTTCTTCAAAACCCACAAAGAATCATCACCCAAGACAAGCTCTTATGGTGGCTGCACCTTTTTTTCTCTAACTCACTCTTCCCCTTTCTTTTTCACGAACAGGAGGATGACTCAAAATGAGTCTCCTGTATGTTTCTTAAACATACTACATCAACACTAACTCCAACTCCCTTAAGATGCTAAGGGACACCACATTGAAGGGCTGTATGGAGTGACCAGGCCCAACAGTTTGGTCACGGTATTTCTCAAACCAGATGCCAAGATCAGGATGGTGTATTTGTTGAGAATAGTCCACATCACCTGATATCCTGATATGTGAAGAATACAAGTCTTGGGCAACCTTAATCGTGCAAGCCCAATTTTCAAAATGAGTTAGGCCCATGGATTTTTACATGGTATCCGAAGGGGTGTTTGGGTGGTGTGTGGACAATGTTTAGCACACAAAAGAATTTGTTGACCCGATTAGGGTATTATTGGACCTAGAAAAGGTACCGTTTATTTGAAATTTGGCCCAGATAGGGTCTTGTTTGTCCCCAGTTCCGTGTGAAGGGGCCCCTTAAGAGGTGACACTTAAGAGGTGTCACTGTAATGCTTCAGTGACGGTTTATAGAAATTTCAGAACCGTCATCAATGTCAGTGTCAAGGTAGATGGCTACCTATGTTGACGGTTGGGAAGCGTCACATAACCGTCACAAACCGGCCCATGGACTTCTACAGTTTTTCAATAAACTCACTTATAAATGTATTACAGGGATCATTACTTGTTGTAAAACAAGTGCTCAGCACATTTCTTTCACAGTTTTTATCGTTCTCAATGTTGGAAATGAGTATCTGAAATTGTTTCCTGAAATGATGATTGTGTAAAGTGTATGCCCCGACTCGTAGGTGTCTTGTGATGGTGTTGCATTGTTTTATGAGCAGAATGTTATGCAGTAAAGGTAATGGTGGCATTGTTGGAAGTGTGAGTACTTCCTCCTGCTAAAGCTTTAATGTAACATAGGTTGTATCCCTAGAATATGTTACCCTTTGAATTTAAAAAGCTGTTAATTTATTATCATATACATTTGATTTGGACGTTACATTGTTTATACTTATTAATTATAACGATAACCAGCAAAAGTACCATTGCTTGTGAATTGTGATACCAAATGGGTTTTAAGTTTGGACTAGGTTTGCCAAAGGCCCAAAGCTCTAATGATAAGGGCAGATGGGTTTACCATAAGTATATTTAGATGGCCTTCTCTTCTAGGGCAAACTTATTGCAACTTCGTCTCCTGGATCTCAACTCTACCGTTTCAACGTCTCTCTTTCTTCGTCTCTGATCTCCTCTATTATCCAAACAATTCATCGAAAAGAAACAGAAAGAAGTAGAATAAAGAGATCAGATGCAAAGAAAGAGAGACGTTGAAACGGTAGAGTTGAGAACCAGGAGACTCCGCTTTGGTTTCATACAAAATGAGTTTTCCTCTCCGATGTAAGTTTTCATCATTGTAGGAATTCCTGAGTTTGTTGAGAACCTCATACCGAGACTAAGGCTCGAAGCACTCGCGACGGGAAGGTCTGAAGGGGATGGAAGATAACCTTGATGACCCTCCTGAGAGAGATATAAGAAGTATGAACTTGTAAAATGGTGTTTGAGATTCAAAGTCACATCTATATCTATGCACGACTGTATCTTCTTGAAATTGTAATGATTAATTCGAGTCAACTACTCCTCCCTGATCAACCTCTCTCTCCTCCCCTCTAGAAAAACCTCCCATACTTATCAAAACCCCCTCTTATTCTTAAGCTCCCCCTGCTCAGATTTGGTCATAATGACCGGATCTGGGCAGTTAGTATATTTAGGATTATATTTGCTGTTTAAATCTTGTTCTTTGGCCTCCGGTGTTGCTTCATCTGTTTTTTCTTCTCTTATGCTTTTCACCCATCACTACGCCACAGGGACCGGTTTACAGCGGATATAGACGTTGCGCCGAATTAAAGCATCGTCTAAAAGCGTTGCGAATACGGCGTTACAAATTTTTGGCAAAGTCTAATAACGTTGCTTTAATTATTTAAAGCAACGTTAGTTACGTTGCTTCTTCCGTTGCTCTTTTTTATTTAAAGCAACGTAAGTAACGTTGCTATTTTTATTTAAAGCAAGGTTTTTTATAAATGAAGCAACGTCTATTAACGTTGCGGAATTTATAATTTAAATTAAAAAAAAATACCAATTCTGTAAATACGTATAATAAATCCGTATTTGTATTTTTAGTTTCCAGTATTTACAAATTGTATAAAAATACGAGAGCTTAACCCATAAAATGAAATTGATACAACAAAGGACATCACCAATTGATCCTGCAGCACTAAAGAAGCTCATGAACACTTCTCAGAGGTTGAAATAGTCCTAACCACTTACAGAAGCAATGTGATAATAAAGATCACAAATTACATTTCTCCTGCTCAAATATTAGTTAGAAGTGCAAAGACGAAAAGTGAAACTAACCTTGCTAGCATCAGCATTTGCTTCCAGATTCAGTGTATCTTTGCCATCAAACTTGCCTTCTTGGAATATGCTCAATCCACGAGATAGACTGCACCAGACAATAGTGAAAGACCTTAGATAACATGAAATGGAAAATGCAACTGGCTAGAGTTGAATGTACTAGACCAACCTTAATAAGAGATTGTATAAGAAATTTCTCATCAAAAGACCAGCTGCTTGTGCGTCTGAAAGGAGATGAAAATAATAAGCAAAACTAAGTGCAATGAGAATACAAAACTCCATCAAGTACAACTCCTTGAAAGCATTGTTTGACCACGAATTGTACGTACTAGAAAGTGGTTCCCACCTTTCTATATACTGCGAAAACAAAGTATCATTGCTAACTGGCATATACTTAGATTAAAAGGTTGTGGGAAATTACCTGGATTTGAGCAGCAGACTGTGAAGCGAGGCTTGTGATATCCGTCGTTGAAGATGCATTTCTATGAAGCCTTGGAGGATTACCATCCAATATTCCCCTTCAGAAAAAAGTTGCGGGCAACTTTAAAACCTGATTTGGAATTGTGTCTCAATCTAAAAACTGTATACCTCGATGGGATATCTACTCCGCTGCTTTGCCTTCCCAAGTCCCAATGCTCCTGTAAAAAAGTTCATAATTAGTTAAACAGAAAATTAAACTGAGTGGGAAGCCAACAAGAAATGTTAAGAAATCATACAAGAGAACTGCAAGATCATAACCCTCATTAAGGTAACCTTGTTCTTCTTACCTATGGTTTCCTCCTTCGGAGGCATGATTGAGAATGACCAAAATAAACTCGATATCCCCTCCAAAGTGGTATCAGAGATGGACCTCTTGAACGCCTGCACGAGACAATATAATGAATAGAAAAAAATCTACCAAATGTTTGAGTTAGTACAAGAACACCTTCAAGAGAACTGCAAAATCATAACCCTCATTAAGGTAACAGCATGACCACCAAAGTGTAGAGAATGTTTGTTGCACCTGTGAAAACCTATTGCAAGAAAGTAGAATTGTCTAGGAAAAATAAACTAGCAAGATAACGCAGGAATAAACTCGTATGATCCTGAGGTGATCGTGTTCTATAGTTGTCTTCTTTATCCTTTACGTCTTCTTTATTAAGAGAATTCCAAGAAAAATGTCCTCGTTGAAGCGGTCGACTCATTCTTCTCCACTACAAATCCCATGAAAAAAAAAAAAAAAACAGAATCAAATTAAAGATGAAGCCCAAAAAAATGCTGAGGAACACCCAAAGTGGGATTACATTAGGATAAGATCTATAAAAACTTTTCCTTACATGAGAAACTTTCCTAACATGGGAAACTTTTCCTCAACCAACTGACAATGATATCAAATAAAGCTAGTAGAATTAAAGTAAATCATAGAAAGAAAAAAACTTTACCTTGTAAGGATCATAAAGAAGACAAACCCGCACCACTGAATCAACCGGCTACTTCTCCAAGCTCAACTTACATCTATAATCAACCCCTTTTGTTTTTTTTTGAGAATGAAGAACAAGATAATGATTTTGATATATATACAATGGTAAGGTACTAAGAAGTATAAGCAGTCATAATAAGTCCAAGAAAATACCAAATTCTGTAATTTGTAGCGCTAATATGCATGCAATTTCAACCGTTACCAGCTTCCAAAACGATATCTCTACGTGAGTTTAAGGTTTCAAACCTGAGTTACAAAGATATGAGCACCATTAAGACCCTCTTCCTACCCGGTGTTAAAAAGAAATATAAAACCGTTTTTAGACCATCCCATTGAGAGACTCATCGAGCAAGCTCCAACATCAGACCCACCCCATTGAGAAACTCCTCGAGCAAGCTCCAACATCAAACCCACACAGGAACTGCAGTCTCCAGCTCCTCCCCTAAAAATACACTCAAATGACAATGTCCGTTATATTTCATAATAGCTACAAACAAACACAAATAGATGATTTAATAAATTACAACCCGTAGATTTGAAAAGACTAAAGAAAGCATACAATCCTCAACATCAACCTTAACTATAACATTTCAAACTAGGACATAGAGAGTAGAATGAATTAGACATACCACCACAAATCTTTCTACAAATCTGTTTTTTCTGAATCAATCATTGTCTCTAGGTCATGTTTAGTAAAATTGTTCTCCCTAACCAAGTATATCACCACTAACAACAATAGGTGAAATTCTTGCAGCTAAGAAAATTAAACCCAACTCTTGATTTTCACTTCCTTTATCATGAACACTACTCCTTGTTTCTTTATCACTTTCAGATTTTATAATATCAATCACATGCCATAGAGATAAAGGAACTAGGGATTGAGAAATTGAAAAATTTTGAGCTAAAAACCCATTGAGAGTTTTTCCTTGTAATCTTGAAAATATTACCTCTATTCAATGAAAAATCCATAAATTAATATCCAGCAGCGGAAGTAGAATCATCTTTATCCTTTTCTTAGATTCTCTGCAACTGTGGATGAAAAGAGGGAAAACCAAAATTGAAAAATTGTCATCCCGTAATCGATCTTCAATTTCTTTAACAAATCAACGAATAATCAAAACCCCATTGCATCTGAAGGAACATTGAAAAACAGATCTACAAAAAACAAATGAAAACAAAACGAATTCTAAGTTAGCTAAGGTTTAAAAAAAACATAATCACAAGATATACTTGTAAGCAATCAATGTTCTCATCAAGAACAAAATCCATCAACTCAACACCAGATTGACCAAAGACAAAGTTATTAGGTCTGAAGATCTAGATCTAAGTGAATCCATGGTACCAGGCTCGAGATCCATTAGAACAGCTCTTGAAAGGGATTGGCTAGGATGATGATGGTGGTGGTGGTTGTGGTGGTAGAAAGGGGGAAGAAGAGAGTCTCTGTGTATTCAGAGCCTCTTCGGAGCAAAGAGAAACGACCAAGGAAGAATGGATAAGTCTAATTGTGTAAGGAAAATTTATTATCGGAAAATCTAATTTCCAGTAAAAAGACAACTTAGCCCTTGTATCACTACACGAATTCCAGTTTTTACCAACAGCAGCATTAGTCACGGTTTGCATTTCAGCAACGCGCATACGCTGTTGGGAAGCTCGTAACGTCTTCAATGGTTACTGAAAATGCGATCTGTTACAGTGCTCCGTGTTTTTGGTTGTGCAATTACCCGCCTACCCTCAATATTTGTGTGCACTTCCTAAGTTAGCCTCGACTTTTCTTTTCCCCGCCCCACTTTTGGGCTGATGAAATTTCAACCCCAGCATCGTAACAGAACCGGATTTTTATTTCAACGGATTAACTTAATACCACAGATCCGAAAATAAGAAAACCCAAAAGAAAATCAAAGAAAAATTATCAAACCATTTATTATTTCTGAATTAGCTCAGCTGTATGTCCAACACCAACAACTTAAGCTGCCACATCCACTCATTTCTCTCCCTGGTTTCTTTTTCTCCACAGGATTCTTTTCTATCACCAGTTTCTTTCCCTGCCGACATCGATTTGGACGGCCAAATTCGTCGAGCACAGTGAGATTTAGCGTGCGGGAACTTCATCAACATCATTGAATCAATCAAATCTTCTATGAAATATCGATTTGGAAACTGGTTTGAGTTTAGTCGATTTCTTATAGAAGGATTGAAACTGATTTCAAATTTTGGATCTGACGATGCTCTATTGGTTAAGGTATTTCACTTGTATCCCTTTGAATTGGAAATTTACAACATCTATAGTCGAAACCATTGAGTGTCAATGATTAAATTTCTTGTTATGAGTATTGAAGGTCTGAATCTCTCAGATCTGTTTGCTGTTGTAGGATTTTTGCTGATTTGTCTGATTTTTGCGTTTGTTGATTGTCATTAGAAATGTAGATGTGTTTTAAGTTCATGGTAGTCTGTATTTCCATGTGGTTAGTTCATATATTGTACTCTGGTTTGATAATGTTACACTGAAAAGTTTACACATTAGGTTGATGTACTTTGTCTATAGGACATATTATAGGGCACCAAAGAAATCATACAGAAAATCTAAAACATTACAGCCAACTAGTTATTCATAAGCAAATCCAAAGATAAACAATCAAAAACATTACAGCCTCCATAGACTTAAAATAACACTCTGAAACTGAAAACTGCTTATTTCCTTGGCCTGATTCGAAATTTATGTCAGAGATCATAGTCAGTGACCGAGCTACATTCTCCACTTCCCTGTCCTGCAATCTACTAATGATATATAGACTAAGGGAAACAACTCTAAGTTCTCGACTGTTCAACCAAGCATCCTTCCAAAGCATATATTTCATTCCTATACCTCCCAATCTATTTGGCCTGCAATGCCTTGTTCTAAAACTTCAACTTCTTTATACCCACACCACCACTAGAATACCTAGACACATCAATAACAATCAAAGAAACTACAACAAAATTTCCTTAGCCTACATTGAAATTTATGTCAGAGATAATAGTCAGTAATTGAGCTACATTCTCCACTTCCCTGTCCTGCAATCTACTAATGCTATATAGACTAAGGGAAACAACTCTAAGTTCTTGACCGTTCAATCAAGAATCCTTCCAAAGCATATATTTCATTCCTATACCTCCCAATCTATTTCGCATGCAAGGCCCTGTTCTAAAACTTCAACTTCTTTATACCCACACCACCACTAGAATACCTAGACACATCAATAACATCCCAATCCCCACAGAAAAAAAATTAAATGAAACCAGATAATGTAAACCTAAACAAAACTACTGACACCATACCTAGCTATTCACAACACTCAGGGAACCATAATCTACTGCAAAATCATGACTGATATGAATTAATCAAAACTCAAATATGACTACAAAGAAAATCATGCTTTGGGTCTCAAACATAACAACTGCAGCATCAACTAGATAAACATCCAAATCCCACAGAAAAAAACAAATTAAACCAAAAATCAACATAATATTAACATCACCATATCCATAATAAATCTAAAATCCCACACCACCAAGAGTATATAAGTTAACAACCCAAAAAAAAAGAAAAGAAAATGTCTTATCCAAGAACTCAAGGACTGTTATGGATTCAAAAAAATAAAAAACAAAATATTCAAACCTCCAACACCATCATCCATGCACCTTGGTTCACCACTGCCAACACCATCAAAAGAAGGACCTTGGAACCGGGATCCTCTGAACTTCTATTTCAAAATTGTCATAGAAGTGCTCCTCACCACTAGCCCTAATATTCTCATCGAGCTTGCTGTGGTAAGAAAACCAAGTTAGATGTGGGGATGGAGGAATGGGGATATCAAGCAAGGTTTCCTCTTCTTCCTCTCCCTCAGAATCCAAATGAATCACCTCTGGTTCTGGTTCTGGTTCTGGTACTGGTACTGGTGCTTCCTCTGCTCTAGCCCTTTCCTCTGCACTGACCCCTCCATCCACCCATTCTGGCACTTGATCAGGAGGATGACTAGGAACGTGTATTTGTCCAATGTTGTGATACAGCTGCTTCTCATCCCACCATCGTAGCCTGATGGTTCTAGTAGAAGAAAAGGGACGCCATTCACCCTCAATATCTTGCTTGTACAATTCATCCTTGATCTTGATTACTGTCTTTCTGATGATGGCTCTGCATGGGTTATTGAGATACTCTGGATTAAGCCAGGGATTGGTAACTGGACTACTCATTTTGATTCACTAGAAGATTAGAAAAATTCTCTCTGGGGATTAGATTTGGAAATGAAAATGGATTACAAAAACAATGTTTTTACTGAGGATTTTGTATCCTCAAACCTTTGGTTTACCCCTAACCCAGCAGTAAATGCGTCTCAACTGCCTAATAAGGCTTAATTACTTACTTTTGCAGGAGTAGTTTATTTTCACATACCTCTAGATAATAAAAGTTAAATAGCTTTAAGACATTCTTCTTTTTATGCGTTTTCCTATGCCCAAACATTGGTCATAGGTCAGTGAAAGCCTATAGTTTTATTTTCTGGTGTTAAAAAAATTAAAATGCACAGGGTCCCAGTATATTATTACTGAACCATACATATGCTAAGAGCAACATAGAATAAAACCTCAATTTACAGAACCAAATAGCATAACCATAAAAGCAAAGAAATTTAACACATATAGATGTCTTTAGGCAGGGCAAACATAGAATAAAAACCCCTTATTAATCACTTCCCTTTCCAGTACGGTCCCTTGAATCGTCTCCAGCATTCTCCTTAGAATCCTCGCCATCATCCTCCGAGTCAGTCTTTGATACTAGAAAAGTATCATTCGCACCTTTCGCCTCATTCTTCCTGAATATCTCGAGCTTTGCCTGCAAACGTGAAATGAAACGAGCATAACATTCGTCATCAGAGGTTGAGTCAATTGAATATGAATCATCTTCTGCATCCTCATCTCCTCGCTCTTCAGAACTATCAGAAATATGTTGTACCGCATAGCCTGCTTTACCCATCCTCGCCCTCCTTGCCTTCACCACACATTTCTTCCTACTTTCCTTCTCCCGTACCTCATTGAATTTCTTCCTCTCTTCTGGGGATTTGAATAATGAGTCTAGTGATGAATGGTTCATTAGTTCTTGTAAAGGCACTCTTGCACTTGTACATTTTCTCTTCAACTTTCATTAGTTCTTCTCGAGTCAATTTCCACATGTACTGTAAAAACCTATCCAATCTTTTTGCTCTCTCCTCTAAATTTTTCTTCTCCTATTCTTCCATTTTTTCCTCTTCTGTCATTGGTTTCTTTCCCTTGTCTTCGCTTGACAGTTTTCTCTTCTTGTCCATTGTCACTATATCTGAAAAAAAAAAAAATCTCTTGCTCTGAGTATTTCTTTGTCTAATAGTTCAAAAAAAACAGGAATGTATTTATCCTAGCCCCCCCACTAACCCCTCAATGTGCAGTTGAGAAACTGACTGCATTTAATGGCAGTTACATTATGTTTTGTAACTGCCGGACTAGTTTAAGGTTGAAATAAGGAGACTCTCCATTTTCATCAGTAGTAGTATCACTTTCAATATTGAAATCATGGCTGGAGATGATGGAAAAGAAATCAGTGATAAGAGCAATAAAACTGAAGAAGAGATTCTGCCTTCGAGAAACCAATGGTTGCAGATACTTGATATTCTGACTGGCAATCGAATTGGCAATAGAATGGATCATGATAATAACACCACGAACTACGATTGGTACTGGGATCTTATCAAGTATAATCGACGGGTGAAGGTGGAGACCCGGGAGGGCAATATTCCTCCCGGGTTTGGCACCATTGTGCCTTATCAAACTCCATTCTTGACTCGATTTCAGACTCCCAAGCAAGGTAATACTTCTTCTTATATCCCATTTAATCGTAGTATTAATGAAGTCGGTAGTGGTAGTGGTAGTGGTAGTGGTGGTAGACGTGTTAATGGTTCTCGGGTTGATGGTGGTAATGGTGGGAATGTTGGTGGTCGAAATGATGCAAATATTGATCCTTTCATTCCAATTAATCTTATTGGTGGTGGTAGACGTGTTGATGCTGGTGGTGCTAATGAGGTGGCTGTGAGTGATGATGGGACCTTTATGATTGATGCTGGTGGTGATGGTGATGGATGGGTGTTACAAGCCATTCATCCACGGTGGGGTACATTTAATGTCTTGGAGGGTGTGGCGGTTGTTGGAGACCGATGGGTGGTCACTGGCGGTCATAGGATGGGGTACGTCGGTGTGTTGCTGAACCATTCATTTATTAGGAGAATCCGTCAACAATTGAATACTCCCCTGGATCCTGAAGCCACATTTACGTTTCCGGTGATGGAGTGGTTGAGTCCTATGGCAGCTGCATTTGCCCAAGGTGTTGCTGCAATGGACAGGACGCGTCAAGCCGGACGCACTCGACCCTTTCAGGAGGATCAGCCCATGGCCGAAGCACAGCCGGAGGAATCGGGTGTGTCAAGGAAGCGCCAGCGAGAGGAGTAGAGTGTATAGAAAATTTGCTGAAATGGTATTGTTGACAATTTGGATTTACTTTGTCTTATAAACGGTATTGTTGATAATTGGAACTTTTTCTTGTCAGGGCATTTAGAGTGAATGCTAGGATTTAG
>JAJJMA010020803.1:0-11453 GCA_023529015.1 Papaver nudicaule | reverse complement strand
ACTTTTCAGGTTATGAATACTTAATTTCTTCATCCCTGAGAGGCCCATCATAGACTTAGTGTTTCTGTGACCATACGTCCCTCAGTAGTTTATCTACAGCCAAAAGCCATACATCACTTGAATTGATTTCCAAGTGGTACTGGATCAATCATGAAGTTATTCCTGATATATGTAGCATTCCTTATCTCCAGTACTATAGATAAGGATGCTAGTTTCAACACTAGATTTTAGTGTTGTGGTGAGTTCCTTGAGACTCACCATTTTTCCGCCATCGTTTAGATTTTCTAGATGACGTTCCCTTAAAACTATCATAGAAGTTACTGTCGTCATGATATGACTCAGTGTGGGAGGAACTTCCAGATTTTTTTCTTTTGGGAGTGATTTCGCCTTGCAAAATCAGACAACACTCTGTTTAAATCCTCCTGAGTGACCAACCTGTCAAGATACTGAGGTTGGTTTCTTAATGGAGTGCTTGTCCTGATCAGAGACTTTGTTGTGGTAAATAAGCAATCTTAGTCCACTGTTGATCATTATGTCTCCGTTTTTCAGTAATAGTTCTGCCATTTATCATGGGTGAAGATGATCTCTTGTAGGCTTTATTTCTAGGGATCACCCGTGGATTAAGCCTGCAGAGTTCAGACACGTTTTTTAACACAAGGTTTAACGTGTGTTGCAGCTGATCAATCTGCTTATTCTTCTTCTGACTATTACAATTTCTTTGGTGGTGTCCTTTATTTATACAGATTCGACATATGATTTCATGTCTTTTACCACCACCCTGCGTATCACTATTATTATCTGAAGAGTCAGATAATGTGGTCACTACATTCGTGGTGACAGAAGGTTTTGCCTTCTTTTTATTAGTGACTTCGGCAGTTACAGTGACTCTTTCTGATGCAGATGTGATAGGTGGAGTGCGCGGATTTATCACATTCCTTCTTGCAGTTTTTTCTGATTTACTGTGAATTTTAGACAAATAAGTTTCAGATTTTCTACTTCAAGAAGTTTGCATCTTTCTTGAGCATTGGTTAAGTGATCTTCTACATCCTTTTTACTGATGATAATTTTTTTCATCTCCAAGTCGTGTTCTTCCGCAACTTGTTGTTCACGACTTTGACTCAGATTAAGAGCAATTTCTAAAGAAGAAATTTTCTCTTTAGAATCTCTGAGTTCTCGAACAACTGTTTCCAATTTCTGGAGTTGGTGTTCTAGGAGTTCTGACAATGAGCATTCACGAGTGAGTGCGTCATTGAGATCACTTAAACTTTGAACATATTTTTCTCCCAGAGATATGTATTCCTCTGTTTGTTCAATCTTGAGATTTCTGGGTGTAGGATCATTCTGGGTTACTTCAACTTTTGTGAGTTTACCAGAATTTATTCCAATCTGTTGAGAAACAGATGAACTGGATATCTTTGGAGTAGACAATCCCAAGGACTTTGAGTAGTCAAAGCCTGATCCTTTCATGACGTTATTTCACGAACCTCGATAAACACAGACAGTTACGTCCTTAATGTGTTCACCGGCTCTGATACCAATTGAAAAAGCATGGGTACCGAAATACAACCAACTTTTCGTTTGGGCTCGTGAGACTTATGGTCAGATCTGGACGATCTCAAAAATTAATATCCAGACCTGCTAACCTGAGTTTGGACAACAAGGATCAGTCCAACGCAAGACAGGGTCTTGGTAAATCCAAGGGATGGATTGAGGACAACGATCAGGTTTATAATAACGTAGTTCTTGTGTTTGCTTTAATTATATAATCAGAAAATATAATGCGGAAAGTAAAGCACACAAGACACTAGAGATTTTTTTAATAAGGAAATTACAACCTGTAGAAAAACCTCGGGACCTCGTCCAGATTGAACACCGCACAGTACAAACTGTCTACAAACACTAGCCTACTATAAGACTTCATTCTGGGATGTAACAGAGACCTATTCCACCCTCCAAGCGAACTGGCTACTGTCGCACTCCTTACGTCTCTAGATCCCCCACAGATCGTCACGCACTTGATTCCCCTAGCTGACGTCCTTTACAGGCATAGGAGTTGCTTTAACCGCTGTTAAAGGCTTGTGTCAACAATTCCGGCTTTGCAACCTCAATTATCAACTGTATGTTTGAACTGTCCTCTATCAGTTTGACATACACAAAGTGACTTCCTTCGGATTTCTCCAGGTCATACGGAAATCTACTTACAAGCGGGGGCTGACAAGTAAACCGAGTAAACTATGCCCAACTTGTCTCTACCTCAGTTGTACGCGAAGAATCACTTAATAAACTTATACAACTGTAGCTAACTAGGTCTTACAACACCGAGTGCAGCCGTGCGTTGCTTCTTTCAAAACCCTGTATGTAACATATCAGTTCTTGAATGACCTTATATCAGAAGAGAAGGACCGTAGAATAGACAAGAACGTGATCAGGTTACCAAGGTAACAGGTTACTCCGATTTCAACCACTAAGGTCTCAATATCCTACATGTGCTTCCCAACTCTCAAGATAAGTCTTTATAGTCGTAGGTAAATCCCAAGAGGAACTGCTACCTAATAGATGATGACTATACCACAACAAGCATTCACCGAAGTGAAAAGAGTTTTACGATCTCTTCCAAAAGGAATCTTCACGTATGCTTGATGCTTGCGGTTTTCGTCCTTAGATACCTCTATTTATAGCACTCAATAAGATAGGTTGCTTTGGAATAAAACAACTAGTTACTTGTTTCACAAGTTTTGGAAACCCTAACTTGCAAACAAAGTAAACAGAGATTTATCTCAATTGGAAATCATTTATCTGTGTTTTATTAGCTCATAAACACTTCAAAATTGATATCCAACAAACCAGAGATAATCTTTATCTTATTGACACATTGAGAACCGTTAGATGGACCACATAATATATTTTCGTGATAACCAAGTCCAACTAAGAGATAAAGGAGTTCAGAGTTTAACCCGAGTGAAAATCCCAGAGAATATTCACTTGGGACAGTTCGCAAACCGTCCATCTGAATCACAACCAAAAGTATCGATTTTGAGGTTCACGTAGGGTACGCGTACAAAATGACACTTTGGAACTCAGGAGTTTTTCCTAAGTCACTGTTCACGAACGGTTCGGGAACCGTCGACATTCAGATTAGGGTTTAACTTGGATCCGCTGGAAGTTCTGGGCTTAACCAGTACTTAGACGTGTTAGACGTCCTCAGCTATAATCCACTGGACTCTTGCTCAAGAGTACTCCTTTAGATTCACCCATATCCAACAAGTGATTTTCAAGAAAACCATTGCAATGGACAAATGGTATCGAATCTATCTCATGCATTCTTGTAAACTTTGTATTCGCGGGAACAAATACCAACATAACACATGGTCATGTAGACAAGAACACGAGCTCAATCGCTATTAATATCACTACTAAAGTAGCCGACTATTTTGAAAGATAGAGTAAGGAGAATAGGAGAATTTCCATAAAAGTCATAACTCCTACTAACCTTTTGTCGATGAAGAATAATTGATGTCTTTTTTGTCTTCACAATCTTCGTCTTCAAGGTCTCTACTACTTAGTCCATATCCCAATTCCGAAATCTAAACTCTAGTAGGATAAATCAAGAATTGTGTTTTGACACCTAAAACTGACAACCAGCTTGACATACCAACGCTAGTGGGTTTTACCGGACAATGCCCTAACAAGTTTTGCTTATATCAAGTGAGCTTATAAATATTACATTAAACACTCATATTGCACTAGCGAGGTCTCTTTATTTGATTAATAATATTGCTTTAAGCAATTTACAAGAAATACAAGTGAATCTGACAATACGACAAGAAAGAAGGCAAAAAAAAGCTAAAGAACAAGAATTTCTGGAGGCAGGCATTACTGGTTCTACAAGGAGTATGAAGGCAACCATTGTTCTATAAAGGGTTTTGAGGATTTATTAGGGAAGGCCTTCTTCAATATAAACTACTACTTGGGGCAGCCTTGCTATGAGGATCCAGACCGCTCGATAAGGGCCACCCTTATTTGTCTTAAAACCGACGCATTTCCAGTTGGGTTTTTCTTTTCTGTTTCAGTTCAGAGATAACTTCTCTGTACTGCACACTTCTGCCGCCGACCAACCGGGTGATTGCCAAGGGTTAAAAGAGAGATTCTTGATTTTAGAAATTTATAGGGAGGAGAAGAATGGGTACCAGACGTTCACAATTTTGGGGTCAGTGATGTTACTGCTTGGATTTTGTGGTTTGTAATTGAATGATTTAATTAATACATGATTTGTAGTCCAAAGAGTGTTAGGATAAATGCGTTGTTGTCGAATATTAAGTTCTCTGCAGGGTACTCGAGACAACACCTCATACATACTATCTAAGGAGTGAGGAACCTTTAATATTAGGGAAAAACAGTAAAATCATACTAATCGATGATACTCACTTGTTTTTACGTCTAAATCTTTGGCAGCTGAAATCTCAGAGGAGATTAATGTTACAACAACAAACAAAATACCCAAACATAATGAAAAACCTGTCATTGTTTCCGGTACCTCTAGCAATAGTTTGTATCCTGTGGTGAAATGAAAAGAAAGTATTTTTTTTCTCAAGGAAAGTATATGAAACACAATTAAAATAAAATACGCAAAGTGATGGCAAGCTTTAAGCTTAATACTTCAAGGGAAAAATAATCTACACCAACACAACGTACATATAGGATAGTAATGGGACACAATCATCAAGTCAGACCCAATACAGTATTCGATCTGCATTTTTGGCGTCATACATGTATGAATCCTACTGGTCACCCTAATGACCCATTAACTCTCCAACTACTCATCCATGTACATCGTTAGTAAGGGCATACAAACCTTTCTAGTTCTCTAGTGTGCTAGCTTTATAAGACAAAAAACCAAGCATTGTGAAACTAACTATGAGATTTGTACAATACTTAAGCCTCAAACATGATTATCAAGAAGCAAGAATTTCAATTTGCATTCTTGTACAATACTTAAGCCTTAAAATCTAGCTACTCACAGATGTCCTCGCATCTATGTTCTAAGATCTTACGTCGACCAATTAAAGTAAAAGCACCTAATTTTAAAGGAATTTCACTAATTAAGGTCCAATTGAAATCCTTTAGCACACATAGCCTACGCTAAGAGTGGTATAAAACACACAGCCGCAGATAACTAAAGAAGTGCAGAACTTGCTACCAACGTGTCTACCAATATTCATGCAGTTTCATTGCAGATTCTTCCATAAATATTGAATATTGTGAACAGTGCGAAATAAAACGAAGCAACCGTGTACTAATGGAAAACCTGCATACATACTGTTTTAAGTGCAATACCTCGAATCATATCTAGGAGAACAAATTAAAATGAAAAGCAAGTTAGTTAATGAAGAGAAGCAAAGCAATGAAGTTCACATGGAGAATGAATCACACATTCTGACATGAAGAATCGTCGTTATTCGGAAAGAAATTCATTTGGAAAAAATATCGAAATTTCATTCATTGAAAACAAAGCAATGAAGTTCACACTGAAAATGGATCACACATTTTACCATTTTTCCCTTAATATTACTGACGCATATTCACCACTAAAGGCCAGTTATAGTGAAGATTTTGGTAAGTAATTCCTTGGAAAGAAACATGGTACAATTCCAGTAAAGCAACAAAGGGAAACTATATCGATGTTACCTTTCTCACCGGCTAGTGCTGCTGCATCCAACTCGTTGATAAGGGTGTAGTTTAACGATTCTGCACTATGGATCGATGAATACATCAGGAAGATTAAGAAAACAACTAGGTATTTCATTGTGTTTCTCTAAAAGCTTAGAAATATGAGAACTGAACTTCTGCTAGTATTTTGAATGTATGCTAGGTGTTGGATGACATTTCCTAGAGCATCATCTTATGTTTGTTTTATCTCTATTTTTTCTCACCTATTGTGCAACTTGGCAGCTCTCTCTATGCTAGGGTGTTTATTCCCATTGGGATCCCCTTGGCCATTTCTGTATTTTTTCTTCATTATATATTCTTTTTGTTGTATTGATTTTGGTGTGTATTAGAAAGTAGGTTCGGATCATGCATCGTTTCTGGCTGAAGATCCAACATTTTGTGTTGTCAAGAATGGCGTTGATAATGATTTGTTGTTAGCTGCTTTAAACTGGACATGCGGTGTTGCAAAAATTGACTGCACTGCTTTGCTTCCGGACAAACAGTGCTAGGAGCCTAATACACTAGAAGCGCATGCGAGTTACGCTTTCAACTCGTATTATCATAAGAATACGATGATAATTGGATCTTGCGACTTCAGTGGTGTTGCCTCCGTGACTACTACCAACCCAAGTGAGTTACAAATATCAATTTTTCTTGTTGTTAGCATTGAAAAAACCAAACAAAATTGATGCCAATTTCATTACAGGTCAGGGTATGTGTGTTTACACCGGAAGCTGGTAATACATTCTATAATTTAATTAAGTCATTTTTTTATTTGTATTTTGTTGCATGAACTTATTATAATGATTGGTATTTTGTTGCAGTGGTACTGATAACAAGGGCGGTGCAAAGGCTAGATCACCCACTTCCTCAGGTTCGAATGTTCAAATTGGTACTACTGGAGATTTACTGTTACTTCTTGCAACTTTGATCTTGCCAGAGTACTAAAAGTGCTACCGTAAGTGTGAGGTGTAATGAGTGTTAAAATAAATTGCTTTCTATTGTAATTTATCCTATATGTGGGCTAGGTATCCTTTGAATTTATCACGGCTGATCCGAGATAAAATATTTGAATATTTAAGTGATTTAAATCAAATGAAAGTTTTACCTATATGTTGTCCATTGAAGGTAGTAACACTCTTATTCTTGCAAAATCAAAGTCGCTAGAAGTACTACAATAAAACTCAATATATTGATATATGATATTGAAAGATAGGTTTTATTTATCACACAAAAGAGTGTATGCTTGGGGTAGTTATAAATGGTGATAACCTTCACATCTTAATATTAATGTTTTTTTTCAATCCCAAATTTACTCACATATAGTAATAATCTGACATTACATTGAAGAAGTACAAGGCTTGTTACGCTAAAGTTTATAATGAATAATTTACTTATCTATAGTTGTTTGGGAAAAGGAGGTAATCTATTGGTTTATTACCACTTCTTTTTAATCACAACAAAAAAAAACAAAAAAAACAAAAAAAACTTTTATATCTTAATAATAATAATAAAAATAAAAACACTTTTTGATGCCACATCTTCAAATGTCCGTTGTCTACTATTATTTTATAGTCGTTAAAAAGAGAAAACGACAACTATGGCTCACTATAGCTGGCTAACCTAGCTTTATAGTCAACTCTTGTAGAAACATAGTGGAATGTCCGCTTCAGTACTATTCCCCGATTTTCCAGTTAATGATTTAACTGTTATGACACAGTCCTAGTCGGGTTTCTAACCAGAGGTAGGTTTGGTTAAGTAGGCTAGTTTACCCGTATACTTAGGGATCTGACTTTTTAAACCCACTTCTAAATCTCTACTTCTCCTTCTTCTTCCTGTATTCTTCTACTCAAATTCCCTGTTAGTGCCAAAACTCTTGATTTCCAGAGAGTTTGTTATTTCAGAGATTTCTGGGGAGTTCTGTATAAAATTTTGGCTCGTTAAGAATCTCTAAAAAAAGAAGAGATTTTGGGAGAGAGTTGCGTTGGGGGAAAAGAACAACCTTCGAGATTCAGATATGTATCTCTTTTCTCTGTTTTGTTTTCTTTTCCGCAAGATCTATTGTTTGTTGATGATGATATCACTCAAGATTTTGAATACTTGTGTTGATCTGTGGAATTATTATTTTTGAATACTAATTCCACTAGCTCCTGAGTCCTGACTGTTTTTGATATTTAGGGTTTATAAAGATTTTAGGCTTTTTTATGTGTGTAGTAGTAGAATTTGATATTATAGTTTTAAATTTCTTAAATTAGAGTTTTACCTTATGTTCTTCTTATGATTTAAATTTGTGTTCTATGGTAGTGAAGGAAAAGGGGTATTAGTGGTTAGATTTCGGACTAGAGACATGTATCTTTTGTTGAATTAGGCTAAAAACTATAATCTTGTTAATGTAGCTTCACAAATCATTGGCTTACCATTTTGGATCAAAATTATTAGTGGTTATCACGAAATTGCATATTTGTTTGCTATTAGAGATATGATACTCTTACTGCTCTAGCTTTCCAATTAGGGGATACTGTACTGTAACTGTTGAGTCGATGGATCATTATCTACTTCTTGAGCTGACAAGTTGCGAGAATGCTATTTTGTCACGAGAAAAGAGTTATGTCAAATTCACAAAACCAGCACCGTCCACTGTGAATTTGTATAAGAGTAGGGTTGCTTAAATGCTGGTTATGGAATCTGTTAGAGCATTGCTCGGTCGAACCCACTGATATGCTATCTCAAGTCAGTTGTCAAGTTTAGGTGACAAAAACACAATCCTTGATAAGTTTACTCTACAACCTCGGACTAGGATAGTTTTAGGTAATCAAGACGAAGACCGCTGAAGACGAAGACCGAAGCTTACTACTTGATAAATCATAACGTCCTCGCTAAAGGTTAGAAAGGTTTTCCTTTCCATGTTTCGTATTTGCCATTTCTATCATATCAATAGTCTATGATGTTGTTTATAAGATCCGAAGGTATTCTAGGATTCTTCGCCTTTGCATTTCTCACATCCGTGATATTATGTATAGGTAGAGTATGTTGAATTGTCTCTTGAAATGACCTCAACGGTGAATGCATACATGAACGCGTACATGTGTTGCTTAAGGCATTCCTGAGAACGAGTGGGTCTGTATGAACGCATTCATGAACGCGTACATACGAGTTCACAGATTTCTCCTGAATTCTCCTTAACTCCAATTTACAGCTCTATGAACGCGTACATATAAGCCATGAGAAAACTTCCAACTTTCATATCTTGAAGTTTTCGGTCTAGACATGATTAGTTCTCGGACTCGTCATTACTTGACCCATGGAATTCAACTACTTAATCCAAGCGATGTTCAAACATTATTTGGACCAGAAGTCGCAAGCGATGTTCAAACATGATTTGGACAAGAAGTTGCAAACCTTCAATCAAGGTTGAGTCCTCTTTAACTATTGACCTAGTCCAAAGTTATAAGAAGATTGAGAACGGGTATTCAAGCTATGGACTTTCCTAGTTCCGGAACTTGCTTGAGCCTACTCAAGGTTGCTTTATTTCAACCAAAGCCTCCCTTGATGATCACTATAAATAGATGACCTTCTGCAAGATACAATCTCAATCCTCTACACATCTGTGTATCCTTGCATAAAGGTTGGTCGTCATCTCGAAGTCCTTTTGGATTACGACTATTGAAAGACTTCACTTGAGGATCGTGAAGCACAGGTCGGAAGTTAAATTCCTGATCCTGTATCTTGGGTCGATTGAATATTTTCAATCTTATCACGACCAAGATTTGATAGAAACTTCAAAGGTAGATCTTGAATCGTAAACCCTAGAAGTTCCTTAACGCATATTCACGAACTAGGTTTAATACTAAGTTCGTCAAGCGTTAGGAGGTAAAGTTGTTTAGGCTAGATCAATAAGCCTTATGCAACAAAACAGATTTCCATTAACCTTGACTTTAAGTCTAAAGGAAATCACAATCGTATTCTCGTTTAATTACTTGGATACTCTTAGGCGTCCCGTTAGAGGCAGGGTAGCGCTAGTCTTCACGAAGGGAAGTGGAGCAACTCCTAGGCCTGTAAAGGACGTCATCTAAGGGAATCAAGTACGTAGGTTTTTGCGGGAGCCAAGAGACGTAAGAGCACATTGGTAGCTGAATTGCTTGTAGGGTGAATTCAGTCTCGATACATTCCAGTCCGAAGTCTGAGAGTAGGCTAGCGTCTGTATTCGGTTAATACTGAGGGTGCTCACATCTGGACGAGGTCCCGAGGTTTTTCTGCTAGGTTTCAGTTTCCTCGTTAACAAAATTCTGGTGTCTTGCATTACTTTTCCCTTCCGTATTATATTAATAAATATTGCAAAAGCAACCTTAGCGAAACAATTTATGGTGAGCATAACAAAGATAGTATTTGTAATAGTTTTCTTGTTCAAAATCTAGAAAAGACAATTCTTCGAATTCTATCATTGTGTTCGTTTTCCTATTTCCGTCTCTTGTTGTTTTGAATTTCACCCTGATAACTTTAGTCATCAAGAGTACATAGATTAAACACATCAACTTAGGTTCAGAGCGATTAACTCCTTTTAGGGGAGATTTATGTGGTTTATGGTCTTCACCTGATCTCTCTACGTACGACTTGGTGAGTTACTCGAAAATACGTTGGAAGTACAAGAGGATCATGGTATGGTTTAAGTTAGGTAAGGAATGATTAAAGAGGGAAGATATGAAGTTGCAGCTATTGATATATGAACAATTTTGTATACTCAGTCAAATTGATGTCGATATATTTCGCCTTGATTTACAACCTTATCTGGGAATGTACTCGATATTAATACCGAATGAAATTGTCCGAGCCGCGTGTGGAAGACTTGTGGTTTATTCGAAAAGAATCACGCAGGGAATATTGCATCATGGAGCGATTAGTAGCTAAGACATATCAAGGAGAAAATAAGGCTTTCTTAATTGGATACGAAGGTCAATTTCCAAACCAAAAATATTTGTGCCAAAATAACATACAAGCAAGGCGAGATGGTTCAAGACATGAAGACTTTCCTTCGTGAAGACTAACGCTACCCTACCTCTAACATGACGTCTAATTTGGATTTCTTCAAGATATTCAATCAAGGTTAATGGAAATCGATTTTTGTATCAATTAGGGTTTTCATGTCTTCAAAACTTATAGAGATACCTAATTGATTTTACCTCATCACAAAGCAACAATCTTAACCCTATGACTAGATCGTATTCTTTACGGAACTTTTCTAGGACATAAACTTACTTAAAAGAGCCTTACGAATCTATCAAATCCTGATTTATGATTGATCGTTCTTAAATGTCCTTATAGCAGAAAAGAAGCACTTTAGAATAGACAATAACAAATCAATCAACACGAGATACAAGATCAAAACTTAAAAAGTCCTACCTTTGCTTCACGAACCCCCAAGTGAAGTATTTTTTTAATAGTCGTTGCCTAGAAAGGTTTCAGAAAGACCATTAGCCTTGCAACAGGATACACAACATGTGCAGAGAATTCAAGGTGTCTTGTTGCAGGAGGTCATCTATTATATTGATCATAAAGGAAGGTTAGCTCAAGAATTAAGTAAACTTAGATTGCGACACAAGTAAGTTTGTGAGCTTAGAAAATTCCATTAACTTACTCAAGTCCAAGTCTATACTTCTCAATATATCGAAGTCCACAAGTGGTTAAGTGTGCGAAAAGTACAATTCGACTTATAAGAGCAAGCTCAGTAGTGCTCAAAAAGTACAAAATGT
>JAJJMA010020795.1:0-11404 GCA_023529015.1 Papaver nudicaule | reverse complement strand
TCCCAGCCAAGTCAGAAATGGTATCCGTACAGAGTTGTGATCCTCAACAACTTTGTTTCGCTTCTCCAGTTCGCTCTCCAACTGTTTGACTCGCTCTGAGAAAAGCAAAGTAAAATGGTTAAGAACTGAGGCAAAATAAAGATACGGCGACAAAGTATCCTAGAAATCTACCTTTCAGTTCGCTTACGTGTCTACAAGCGCCTGCCTGGGCTTCTACAAGGAGATGTAGGTGGGATTCAAATTTAGTATTAATGGAAGAGCCAGACACATTGGCCACTTGTTGTAGTTGGGACATTAGTTGATCGTTGAGCTCCCTAGCCCTATCACCATGAATCTTTGAAAACTCCTTCCATCTTTCTATTTCTTGCTGGGCGAAATCTCTCTCAGAAATTGTTGTGTTTAAGCGAGAGGCAAGCCTGTCAGCCCTTGCTTTTTCCTCTTGGTATAAAGAGCTTGCCCTTATGTGATCTACCATAGCAGCCTCCTTTCGCTTGTTGTTAAGTTCTGCTAGACGGCGGGCGTTATCGCGCTCACTCTCAATCCATTTCACATTGGCTTGAGAAACTTTGAGAAGATTATCAAGATTAACATTCAGTTCGCTAACATATTCTAAGTCTCGGTGGTACCACTTAATAGTCTTGGCCTGGCCAAACAGCAAATTGCACTGCCTAGCATTAGCATCCGCCAAGTTATCTATCTCGGTTTCAACTTGCTTCAGTCGGGTGTCAGAATGCTATCGGCAACCTTGGAAGGGGCAAGATCTAAGGGTTTCGGCGAAAGACTAGAAGTACAAAGGAAATTTGTAATTTACAACTAAGGACAAGAAAGGATTACCTTGAAGTTCGTCACGCTCATTGGAGTCTTTGACGCTAGCATTAAACCACTTCGTTGCATCTGCTTCTTTCTCCTTCACTTGGCGCTCAAGATCCTTATTTTCGCGAGTCAAAAAGCCTATTTGATCACTCTGTGCCTCAAAGGTGTCAATAAGGCTCAAACAATGTTGAAATCCCCGAGGAAGAAAGAAAAGAAAAGTCAGTAAAACAAAGCACATATGTATGAAGAGAAGAAGCACCAAAAAGAGTAATTACCGCGACGGCCATAGTAAAATGCTCTTGAGGAGTCAAGTCATGAGCCACAGAAGACAAGTCCCTTGTATGGGCAAAGCCGGATGTAGAATACTTCAACATAGCTTCATAATAAAGGGAATTCAGACTGCCCTTCTCTTCCAGCGAAAGCAATTTCGAGAAGGAATCAGCGAGCCTATTAACCACGTCGCCGGTAGCACCCCTTCTTGGGAACCTAGGAAGTCTATCGTCGGGAGGTAACTTGTGCAAGTCTGTGAGAGCGGCGAAAGAAGAACTGGAAGCTCTAATCTCACCAGTAGGATTGGTGGCGAAAGAAGAACTGGAAGCTCTAATCTCACCAGTAGGATTGGTAGCAAGGGATTGTTGGGGATTAACAACATTCTCGCCGGGATTAATGGTAGAGATCCCGGGTTCTTGCTCAAGTGGAGTCTCTATAGGCTCTTTCACAGGCTCTGAATCGGTCATCACCACACCGCCGTCTTTTTCCTCTGAGATGGTTTCCAAAGTATCAGAGGCAGGCTTTCTTCCCCTAAGTTGAATGGTCAATTTCTTAGAAGAAGAAGATTATGTTGAAGCTGGAGTTGTACGCCTGGGACGATTGGAAACTGGCTAAGGCAATACCGTAGTGGTCTGCATTGGCGGAGGACTCGCTTTGAGAATCCCCGGCGGAAGGATCATATTTGAGCTTTTTCAGTGTCTGGCGAAGCTCTTCTTTAGGAGACAAGACAGGAGTACTCTGCGAATAAGTTGGCACACCCATCAGATCTTGAAACAAACAGAGGCAAATATAGATATATATTTTAAAAATATATGCAAATATATTTTTAAAATAACCAAAACTTAGTATGTTTGTTACCAGATCTTTAGTTGCGTCTTTCTAAAACAATTCAGAGACATATATAGATATATATTTGGCGAAAGAAAAACTGCTTGTTACCTGGGTTGCAGACTTCCTCTTGGTAGCGCCAGATTTCTTGGTAGCGGAAGGCAATAACAGCCAGTTGCCCTGGGAATCCATTTGTATTTTTCCATCAGCGCCGCGATAGAGTTTCTCTTCCGCCCAGTCTACATGGAGAAAGTCATGATCTTTGAAGCGTTTGTATTCTTCAAGAAAGTCTAACCGCTTAATCGTCTTATCTTTGTCACACCACCCTAGCAGCCAAGGACCTTTTAGCGAGCAAGGCAGATTGGACCAGCCGGTCTCGGAACTCTTTCTCGCCGAAGTAGTACCAGTAACTTCCTTGGCGTCTACAGCACCAAGCATGACCTTTTTTAACTTCTTCTTGGTAACAAAGCGATAAGCCCAGGGCTCACCCCTTATTGTAGATGGAAGAACATCATACTGCTTTAGAAAATTCTCAACTGTATATTCTTCTGGAGAAAACAGACCCTCCTCAAACAGATCTGGATAGTTAGTCTTGTTGCTACGGCGAAGCTTCCACTCCACCAGAATGCGAATTGCATTCGCCGTAAATTGAAAGGGACTTTTCTTTATCGCCAAGAATAAATCACACATGAATGTGTCGGCGGGATCATATAAAGGAACGCCTTCCCAGCTTTGAGCGTGCCATAAGCAGTCACCGCCTTCTCAGCGTGTTGGTCAGGTAAACGAAGATCTTCTAGAGTGGTGGGAGTTGAAGCCTTTTTTACTCCTTTGAGGGGTTTTAGTGTTAAAGGAGCAATGGAGACTTTGTCATGAGCACAGTATTCAGGCCATCGCTTCCATGACGGACGTGTAGCAGTTTTAGTAACAACATGAGAAGATGGAGATTCAACCTCATTGATTGGCGAACTGGATGCTGAGGCGACAGGGTTTGCAGAGCTAGAAGAGGTTTGAGCGGTAGAAGCCATGAACACGGAGACAATGTCGGAAGTGAGATACAGGTGAGATAACGGCTTACCGGAAAAACCAGGCTTGCCGGAAAATAAGAACAGATCAAGTTAACAGTGATTGAAAAAAGATCAAAACACGAAGTTGGCACTGAGGAAAATAGAAGAAGATGGGAGTAAAATGTGTATGAAGTAAAGATGATGAGTTTGAGATGAAAAGGAGATGGAAATCGAGAGAAAGGTTGCAGCAGTAGAGGATTTAGGGTTTTTAGAGGAAAAACAGCTCTGGAAAAAACTCTGCTCTCTGGTAAAGAAGAAGAAGGTAAAGGAAGGAAGTCTGTAAAAATTGGTATTTATAGAGAGAGAAGAAAACTCAACCGGCGTTAACGGTTACAAACCGTAATAAAGTAGTGAAGATCGTGGGCGCAAGCGGTTACAGGTCATAAAGTGGGAATGGCCGCATGAAAGACACGTGGTGTAACTGAAGCAAGATGAAGAACGCGTGGCATAGCTGAAGCGAAATGGAGAAAGTGGGCGCGGCATTTTCGGCGAGTCAGGAAAATTTCATCCCCGGCGATCAAAGATCTTAGAGATGAAAGAGGAAAAATGTAAGGGTAGAAAATGCCTTTGCATAGTAGTAGCATCCTAGGGCGAAGGTGTATCAGGAAGGTCACTTATGAGAAATATGGAATCACTAGTAAAAGCTTTGGGCGAAGCATCCTAAAATAGGAAGTATCAGCGATACATGCAGAAGGGGCTGGCGAGCAAAGCAGTATCAGCGGGAACAAGGATGTCACAGCGGGGGTAGTTGAGAAGTGGTTGAGCATTTATTACTCGTCAGAACATATAGATTGTCAGAGTTGACTTGTTGACTCAGTGGAAACCTCGTCAGCAATCCTTATCCTTAAGTAGACTTGCCCGCCAAGAGTATACAGGTGAAATACCACCCCGGCGACATACCATGTCGGCGAGTGGAGACAAGTTAGTGTCAGAATGATATTTGTCTGTATTAGCTGTATATCACTTTTGTAATCCTCTATAAATAGCGAGAAAAACCTTTGAGAAAAGGGTTGGACATTTCATGGTTTGGTCTAGAGAGAGGAAAAGTACTTCACTTGCTCTCCTTAGCCCAAAACAAGAATTAGGGTTCTTATTGTGAGATCATACTTAGAAGATTAGAAGGTAAGAGAGTTGTAATCATACTTATACTAGTGGAAACCCTTGGATGTAGTCCTCACTTATGAGGGCGAACCAAGTAAAATCTCTTGTCAAGTATCTCTAACCCTTAACTCTTTATTATCTTTCATATTCATGATATGGTGTATGTTTGTGTATGGTATTTGGGTGTACAGCCTAAGATCTAACCCATGGGATTTTAGGCTGTTACAAACAGCTCCTGAAAAACCTCTATGGGTCCATCGTAGTCATGTACCTGATAACATTATTGGATAAACATTCACTACAAAAGTGATGACAAGGCAACAAGAACAAAATATCTGTCATCATGCTTGTTACTTGTCTAATGTGGAACCAAGGGATGTTGACGAAGCAATACAGGATTATGCATGGATTGATGATATGCAAGAAGAGCTTAGTGAGTTTGAACGACAAATGTTTGGACACTTTTTGATCGGCCACCACACATTAATGTTGTAGGTACAAAATGGATCTGCAAGAACAAGTCAGATGAAATTTGGTACTATTGTAAGAAATAAAGCCAGACTTGTTGCTCAAGGTTTCGCTCAAATTGAAGGAATTGACTTTGATGAGACTTTTGCTTCCGTAGTAAGACTTGAATCCATAAGACTTTTACTTGCTCATGCATGTCATCTGAAAAATAAAACTTCACCAGATGGACCTTAAACCAGCATTTCTCAATGGTGATTTGAAGAAAAAATTCTTTATTGCTCAACCAAAAGGTTTTGAGGACCCAACTAATCCCAACAAAGTGTATCGGCTAAATAAAGCACTTTATGGATTGAAACAAGCTCGTAGGGCTTAGTTCGAGAGGTTAACAACCTCCTTGTTGGGAAAGGATTTATCAGGGGAGGTGCCGACAAAACCTTTTTTATCAAATGGTTGGTAAGGATTGTGTAATTGCCCAAGTTTATGTTGATGACATAATATTTGGTTCAACATCGAAAAAAAATTTCAAGGAATTCCAAATCTCATTGAGTGAATAATCCATATGAGTAATATAGGGGAACTAAAATTCTTTCTTGGAATACAAGTTCAGCAACACGAAAGTGGTATCTACATATCTCAGCAGCAATATGCCAAGGATATGGTTTCAAAGTTTGGTCTGACTGGTGCATCAACAAAACCAACACCTATGGCAACTACTGACAAGATCAGTAAGGATTTGCAATGTGAAAAGGTGGATCAAAAACTTTACAGATCTATGATTGGAAGTCTTTTGTACCTGACAGCTACAAGACCCGACATTTTATATAGTGTAGGGTGTTGTACGAGATATCAATCTGACCCCCGGGTGTCACATCTCAATGCTGTTAAAAGGATTCTCCGCTATGTCAAAGAGACGATGGGTTTTAAATTCACATATACCTTTGACACCAACACCAATTTTTAGCATATTCTGATGCAGATTGGGCTGGAAACAGAGATGACAGAAAAGGCACTTCGGGTGGATCCTTTTTCGTTGGGTTAAATCTTGTAGCATGGCACAACAAGAAACAAAACTCACAGTCATTATCCACGTGCGAAGCAAAATACATAGCAGTCGGTTCATGCCACACTCAACTGGTATGGATGAAACAGATGCTCTCAGATTACGGTATCGAGGTGGGTACTATGCATATCTACTGTGATAGTACTAGTGCTATACTGAAAAAGCAGAGGTACCGAAATACTACCAACTTTTCGTTTGGGCTCGTGAGTCTTATGGTAAGATATGGACGATCTCAAAAATCAATATCCAAATCTGATAACCGGAGTGGGATCATAAGTGATCGGTCTAACGCAAGATAACTCTTGGCAAATCCCCTGGATGGATTATGAACCAACTCGACGATTATTGATAACGTACTTCTTGTTTTTTCTTTAATTATATAATCAGAAAATATAATGCGGAAAGTAAAGCACACAAGACACCAGAGATTTTTTTAACGAGGAAACTACGACCTGTAGAAAAACCTCAGAACCTCGTCCAGATTGAACACCACACAATACTAACTGTCTACAAACACTAGCCTACTATAAGACTTCGGTCTGGAATGTAGCAGAGACCAACTCCAGCCCTCCAAGTGAATTGGCTACTGTCGCACTCCTTACGTCTCTAGATCCCCCACAGATCGTCACACACTTGATTCCCCTAGCTGATGTCCTTTACAGGCCTAGGAGTTTTTTTTAACCGTTGTTAAAGTCTTATGTCAACAATACCGGCTTTGCAACCTCAATTATTGAAGTATTGAAGTCATCATCTCTCTAAATCAAAAACCATAGTTCAAGTTATGAACGCGTATGTTGTGCATGCAAATTAAGAGCCAACTCAATTCCACATTCTACTTGAGCATTAGTCGTGAAATGCCTTAGATGCTTAAGAGAAATAATCTTTATAATCCTTCAGATCACATAAAAAACATCATAGACTATTTTCATGATAGAATGGCAAATACGAAACATGAAAGAAAAACCTTTTTAACCTTTAGTGAGCACGATATGTTTAATCAAGTATGTAAGCTCTTGTCTTCATCTTCAATGGTCTTCGTCTCGAATTCCTAAATCTATCCTAGTCCGAGTTGTAGAGTAGACTTATCAAGGATTGTGTTTTGGTCATCTAAACTTGACAACTGACTTGAGATAGCAACATCAGTGGGTTCAGCCGAGCAATGCTCTAACAACAACGCCTAGAAAAAGAATAAGACTTGAGGTTGTACATTGCAGCCAACTCGGATGCCATCAATTATTTCATCGACAAAAGGTTAGTAGGAGTTATGACTTTTATGGAATTTTTCTATTCTACTTACTCTATCTTTCGAAATAGTCGGCTACTTTAGTAGAGATACTAATAGCGATTGAGATCGAGTTCTTGTCTACATGACCATGTGTTATGTTGGTATTTGTTCCCACAAATACTAAGGTTACAAGAATACATGAGATAGATTCGATACCATTTGTCCATTGCAATGGTTTGCTTGCGAATCACTTGTTGAATATGGGTGAATCTAAAGGAGTACTCTAGAACAAAGTCCAGTGGATTATAGCTGAGGGCGTAATAACACGTTTAAGTACTAGCCCAACCCCGAACTTCCAGCAGATCCAGTTAAACCCTAATCTGGGAAACGGCGGTTCACCAACCGATTTTTGAACAGTGACTCCGAAAATTTCTTCTGAGTTACAAAACGTCAACTTGTACACGTACACGTACGTGAACCACAAATTCGATGAATTTGGCCGGAATCCAGTTGGACGGTTCACGAATCATCCAAGTGAATATTTTGCGGATTTCACACGGGTTAAACTTCTGACTCCTTTATCTCTTAGTTGGACTTGTGCTTATCAGAATATCTTTTGTGGTCCATTTAACGAATCTCAATGTGTCAATAAGATAAAGATTATCTATGGTCTGTTGGATCTCTATCTTGAAGTGTTTTTGAGCTAACAAAACACTTGGCAGATAAATGTTTAAATATTTCCAATTGAGATAAATCTTGGGTTTCTTTGTGAAAAAGCAGGGGTACTGAAATACAACCAACTTTTCGTTTGGGCTCGTGAGACTTATGGTCAGATCTGGACGATCTCAAAAATCAATATCCAGACCTGTTAACCTGAGGTTGGATCTCAAAGGATTAGTCCGACACAAGACAAGGTCTTGGTAAATCCAATGGATAGATTGGGGACAACGATCATGTTTATTAATAACGTACTTCCTGTGTTTGCTTTAATTATATAATCAGAGAATATAATGCGGAAAGTAATGCACGCAAGACACCAGAGATTTTTTTAACGAGGAAACTACGACATGTAGAAAAACCTCGGGACCTCGTCCAGATTGAACACCGCACAATACAAACTGCCTACAAATACTAGCCTACTATACGACTTCGGTCTGAGATGTAGCAGAGACCAATTCCAACCCTCCAAGCGAACTGGCTACTGTCGCACTCTTTACGTCTCTAGATCCCCCACAGATCGTCACGCACTTGATTCCCCTAGATGACGTCATTTACAGGCCTAGGAGTTGCTTTAACCGCTGTCAAAGGCTTGTGTCAATAATTCCGGCTTTGCAACCTCAATTATCAACTGTATGTTTGAACTGTCCTCTATCAGTTTGACATACACAAAGTGACTTCCTTCGGATTGCTCCAGGTCATACGAAAATCTACTTACAAGCGGTGGCTGACAAGTAAACCGAGTAAACTATGCCCAACTTGTCTCTACCTCAGTTGTAAAAAGAATCACTTAAGAAACTTATACAACTGGAGCTAACTAGGTCTTACAACACCGATTGCAGCCGCGCGTTGCTTTCTTTCAACCCTGTGTGTAATGTATCAGTTCTTGAATGGCCTTATATCAGAAGAGAAGGACCATAGAATAGACAAGAACGTGATCAGGTTACCAAGGTTAAAGGTTACTCCGATTTCAACCACTAAGGTCTCAATCTCCTACCTGTGCTTCCCAACTCTCAAGAGAAGTCTGTATAGTCGTTAGGTAATTCCCAAGAGGAACTGCTACCTAATAGAGGATGACTATACCACAACAAGCATTCACCGAAGTGAAAAGAGTTTACGATCAATTCCACAGAGAATCTTCACGTATGCTTGATGCTTGTGTTTTTCGTTCTAGAAACCTCTATTTATAGTACTCAATAAGATAGGTTGCTTAGGAATAAAGCAACTAGTTACTTGTTCCACAAGTTTAGCAAGTGCCCGTGTAAAACGAACCCGTTACTTAACTTGCACACAAAGAAACCTAGATTTATCTCAATTGGAAATCTTTATCATTTATCTGCCAAGTGTTTTGTTAGCTCAAAAACACTTCAAGAATGATATCCAACAGACCAGAGATAATCTTTATCTTATTGACACATTGAGAACCGTTAGATGGACCACATAATATATTTCGTGATAACCAAGTCCAACTAAGAGATAAAGGAGTCAGAGTTTAACCCGTGTGAAAATCCCAGAGAATATTCACTTTGGCCGGTTCGCAAACCGTCCATCTGAATCACGACCAAACACATCGAATATGAGGTCCACGTACTAGTACGCATACAAATTAACGATTTGGAACTCAGGAAAAATTCCCAAGTCATTGTTCACGAACCGGTTCGGGAACCGTCGTTATTCAGATTAGGGTTTAACTTGGATCCGCTGGAAGTTCTGGACTGGGCCAGTACTTAGACGTATTAGACGCCCTCAGTTGTAATCCACTGGACTCTTGTTCAAGAGTACTCCTTTAGATTCACCCATATCCAACAAGTGATTTGCAAGCAAACCATTGCAATGGACAAATGGTGTCGAATCTATCTCATGCATTCTTGTAAACTTAGTATTCGTGGGAACAAATACCAGCATAACACATGGTCATGTAGACAAGAACACGATCTCAATCGCTATTAGTGTGTCTACTAAAGTAGCCGACTATTTCGAAAGATAGAGTAAGTAGAATAAAAGAATTTACATAAAAGTCATAACTCCTACTAACCTTTTGTCGATGAAGAATAATTGATGTCTTCTTTGTCTTCACAGTCTTCGTCTTCAAGGTCTTTACTACTTAGTCTATATCCCAATTCCGAAATCTAAACTCTAGTAGGCTAAATCAAGAATTGTGTTTTGACACCTAAAACTGACAACCAGCTTGACATACCAATGCTAGTGGGTTTGACCGGACAATGCCCTAACACTTTGTGTGCAAGCCAAGTAACGGGTTCGTTTACACGGGCATTGGCTAACTTGTAGGTTAAGAAACTAGTTGTTTTATTCCTAAGCAACCTATCTTATTGAGTGCTATAAAAAGAGGGTTAAAGAACGAAAACCATAAGCAACAAGCATACATGAAGTTTCACTGTGAAATTTATCATAAACTCTTTGAACTTCGGTGTAAGCTTGTTGTGGTATAGTCATCCTCTATTAGGTAGCAGTTCCTCTGTGGGATTTACCTAACGACTATAAAGACTTCTCTTGAGAGTTGGGAAGCACATGTAGGAGATAACGTACCTCTGTGGTTGTTATCGGATTAACCCGTAACCTCTGTAACCTGATCACTTTCTTTTATATTCTACGCTCCTTCTCTTCTGCAATAAGGCCATTCAAGAACTGATACGTTACACGCAGGGTTGAAAGGAAGCAACGCACGGCTGCACTCTGTGTTGTATGACCTAGTTAGCTCCAGTTGAATAAGTTTCTTAAGTGATTCTTTTTACAACTGAGGTAGAGACAAATTGGGCATAGTTTACTCGGTTTACTTGTCAGCCCCCGCTTGTAAGTAGATTTCCGTATGACCAGGAGCAATCTGAAGGAAGTCACTTTGTATATGTCAAACTGAAGAGGACAATTCAAACATACAGTTGATAATTGAGGTTGCAAAGCCGGAATTATTGACACAAGCCTTTAACAACGGTTAAAGCAACTCATAAGCCTGTAAAGGACGTCAGCTAGGGGAATCAAGTGCGTGACGATCTGTGGGGGATCTAGAGACGTAAGGAGTGCGACAATAGCCAATTCGCTTGGAGGGCTTGAGTTGGTCTCTGCTACATCCCAGACCGAAGTCTTATACTAAGCTAGTGTTTGTAGACAGTTAGTATTGTGTGGTGTTCAATCTGGACGAGGTCCCAAGGTTTTCTACGGGTCGTAGTTTCCTCATTAAAAAAATCTCCGGTGTCTTGTGTGCTTTACTTTCTGCATTATATTCTCTGGTTATATAATTAAAACAGACACAAGAAGTACATTATTAATAACCGTCGAGTTGGTCCATAATCCATCCAGAGGATTTGCCAAGATTTATCTTGAGTTGGACCGATCACTTGTGATCCCACTCTGGTTATCAAATTTGGATATTGATTTTTGAGATCGTCTATATCTTACCATAAGACTCACGAGCCCAAACGAAAAGTTGGTTGTATTCGGTACCCCTGCTTTTTCATTATCTTCATAGAGATTTCTTATGAAGTGATGAATATCAATGTGTTTGGTTATAGAATGTTCTATTGGATTTTCACTTAATGCATATGGCACTAGTATTATCACAGTAAATATTCATAGTCCCCACCTTGATATCGTAATCTGTGAGCATCTGCTTCATTCATAGCAGTTGAGTGCAGCATGGACTGGCTGCTATGTATTCTTCCTCGCATGTGGATAATGAATGTCAGTTTTGTTTCTTGTTGTGCCATGTTACAAGATTTAACCCAACGAAAAAACATCCTCCCGAAGTGCTTTTTTCTGTCATTCTGCTACCAGCCCAATCAACGTCAGGATATGCTAAAAGATTATTGTTGGTGTCAAAGGTATATGTGAATCCAAATCCCA
>JAJJMA010020786.1:0-19724 GCA_023529015.1 Papaver nudicaule | reverse complement strand
AGTCTTGGTTCGCATCTGTGGTATTTTAAAACCCAGAAATTATGAGTATATGTCCCCGAGTTAATCGGATAATACTTTACGAAACCTGACTTTGTATATGAGTTAAAATTTGTTCCGCCATGATCAGGGGGAAAATATATACGCTACTAAAAGTAGGTGTCAATTAACTTGAAAGTTATACAAAATTTTCTTCCAATTAATATGATCAAATCTTGAAAGGCTACTATTTTTTAAGATAAGGCATGAAATAACTCATTTAGCTTTTCTGTAAGCTTAGGCCATTTGAAATGGCAAATCCAGTCACATCTAGCATGTAGCATGCAGCGTTTTAGAAGAGGCTACAGATAGTGCTCCAATAGAGTCTATCATAATACAATCTGCATTCTCAAAATTAATATCTCTAAGCTCGTTTGAAGAGGAGGAGATTATAATGCCCGTGGGTACTGGTACCAGTAATTTTTAATTTTTCAAAGTATGCATACACTAGAGAATTGTGTGGATCGTAACAAAAATTGTCGAATATTCATTTACAATAGCATCTGTAATAATAAATCTCTGCAGAGAAATATCTACATATGTGATTGGTTGGCATATTATTCAAGTTAGGTTGGATAATATAATTCTCGATTGACGCTATTCTGGATCCATGACTTTACACCTTAAAAATTGCCAAGCCTGAAATTATAGGTTGGTGTTAGTCACAATGCGCAATGAGAGAATTATGGTCGTTCTAAAACGATTTGAGGGTTTTATTTTCTCAGACCCTAGGATTGGTTCAATAGTATTCGGTTCTCCATATTTTGATGCAACTGGCGTGGTAGTCTCTAAAGGACTCGTTTGCATTCACACAAGAAATGTGGTCGGAGAACATTATATTTAGGCAGCTACCTGACTTGATTATATCAGGTTTAACAATCCTCACAGTGTTTTTTCGAGAAAGAGCAAAATCCGGATTTGTTGATTATATCAACTTTATAGGTCTCATGAGGAGTCCTGAAAAACACTAAAATCCACGTTTTTAGCAGCATAAATCTCGTTTTCCCTTAATCTGCAGTTTAAGAGTTGCTTGCATAAAACTCGTTTAACGAACTAGAGTTTTAATTTTGAAGCTTTTTTTGTATAATACTCATATAGTTGAGTTAGCATCCGTAATTAGTCAAAAGTTGTACTCTTTTCCCTTCGTTTAAGGTTTTGTCCCGTGTGGTTTTCCTGACAAGGTTTTAATGAGGCAACATCTCGTTGACGTTGTATGAAACTAGAGTTTTTATTTTGATGCTCATCTATGGAATACTCATGTAGTTGAGTTGGCATACATAAATACGTCCAAAGTTGTACTCTTTTCCCTTCGTTTCAGGTTTTGTCCCATGTGGTTTTCCTGACAAGGTTTTGATGAGGCAACATCTCGATGACGTTATACATGTTGATATTGTGTTCTTTTTCCTTCGTCCAAATTTTTCCCAATGGGTTTTACTGACAAGGTTTTAGTGAGACAAATAAACACAGCAGTCATCCAAGGGGGAGTTGTATACTTTTCGTTATTTGGTGGATGCCCACCATTAACTAGGTCATTTCGTTTAGACCAAAATCAACTCAACTATACCCTAAAAAATGGATATATTTTTAATCCCCATACGGAGTACCTATTCAATCACTGTAATGTGCTCATATCTTGGCTCTTTGGTGAAGAAACTACATCAACCACTTCTGCAAATCATCTCGAGAAGCTACTAATCCAAGACACAAGTTCGCAATGTGTTGACGAAGAACGAAGACGTGCAAGATTATTATTCGAAGACACTACCGCTTGAGTAACGCTAACGCAGACTTCATCAACTAACAGATTTCTTCACAAAAAGCACAATAATCTTCTGCATTCAAGAATATCATTTCTTCACGAAAAGCATGGTAATCTTCAGCATTCAAGAATCTCGTCTGTCAGAATTGGAAGCCTCGACTCAAAGCTTAGCAAGCCAAGATTCAACTGAAGTACTCATCAGGGGGAGCGCTATCATCAAAGGCGCATTTACAGGACTTGACGCGTTGTACTCTTTTTCCTTTGTCAAGGTTGGTCACATTGGGTTTTCCTTGTCAAGGTTTTAACGAGGCAATATATGCGTGTCCAACACTGCATTTTTCAGGTTTTTCTCTTTTGAGTTTTCCTGATATGCTCATAGTGACTTAGACACAGTGGTCATCAGGGGGAGTGTTATAAACGTGTATCGCACAGCAGTATCTAAGGGACATTTAGGGTTAGACGTTTATTTACTGAGATGCCCTCGTGTCTAGTTCTCTATAAATAGAGGCTAAATCCTTGTATTCTACACACATATTGAATATGAGTTCTCTCCTTCTCCCTCTCTATTTTGTGTCTCTCTATATTTCACACTAATTATGAAGCCAAACCAGATTACTAAGGAATAATGGTACCGTTGAATTGATCAACATCTATCTAGTTTTTCTGAAGAAAAAATGTTTTATGTACATATTGAAAAATAGAAAAATAAATACCCGTGGAAAAATTTCCATGACAACCTTCCAGTAATTTCAATCGGCATCCCGTAAAACATTATTTTGGACAAACCCAACCACACAAAATACTTTCAAAATATTTAACTTTAAATTGCAAAAATCGAACTAAAAAATTATTGAAAACCACGGATCACAATAATACGTTTTCAGATCATTTATCATTTCGTTTCCGATTATGTTCGAATTTATTGGGATCAAAATGGACCGCAGAATTACAATGCCATGCCGGATGCCTCAACCAAAATCCAACTACGAACATTTTAACTGCGACAACTTAATACCGCGGTGCTGACACTAGACCAGACTTTCCCTCCGAGATAAAGAAAAGAAAAGAAAAAAAAGGCACTAGCGAAGGTCCCCAAACAGGTCCACTAGCTAAAACTACCGTCTGTCTACATTACCGTGGGCGCAAGCCGGAAAGTAAAAAAAGGAAGTATCACCATCATAAATCAGACTTGGATTTCCCCCATTCTGTAAAAACCACTGAAACAAGAAAACAAAAACTTCTGATATTAATTTTTGATCTTTAATCATGGATTCCGTCTTTGCTAATATCGCTCAAGGTCCTGAAGATCCTATCTTAGGGGTACTATTCTTTTTTACTTTCTCACTTAATTCTTAAATCCCTTCTTTTTTTCCAATCAGTTTCTTTGATTGTAATTTGAAAAATTAAAAAAGATGAATCCTTTTCTGTATGAATGGAAAATTAGGATCAAACCCATTATTATATGATAAAAGATTGATTTGATTTTGTCATTTAATTTCCTTGATCTGTTTTGATTTGATTTTTTGTTTTCTTGATCATCAGGTGACTGTTGCATATAACAAGGATACTAGTCCTAACAAGTTGAATTTGGGTGTTGGTGCTTATAGAACTGAGGTTTGATTCAGGGTTTCTGATTTTATATTCAATTTTTGATTTCCTTCTGGTGAAAACTGATAGTTTAGGCTTATTTGGGTTGTTCTTGTTTTCTATCAATAGGAAGGGAAACCACTTGTTTTGAATGTAGTGAGGAAAGCAGAGCAATTGCTTGTGAATGATCAGTAAGGGACTCGTTTTTTGAGTTAATTCATTTTATCTACTGAATAACTGAATGAGAAGATGAGATGGTATCTAATGTTTATATGATGATTTTGTTTTTGCTTATTCAGGTCTCGTGTCAAAGAATATCTTCCGATTACTGGATTAGCTGATTTTAATAAGTGTAGTGCTAAGCTCATTTTCGGTGCTGATAGGTAAATGAAATTGTTTGGGTTTTGATACATTATGTAGTATTTCTAGTATTTGGGATTTGGGACAAGAAACACTAGACTTATTTGGATGTTATGTTTGCACGAATAGAAGAATTGCTTCGCTTTCAAAGTGTTTTTAAGTAAGCCATGAAGTAAAATGACCCTCCTTTACTTGTGATAAAAAAACAATGAATGTTTGTTGGTTCAGTATTGTATAGTCATTTGGGACTAGAAACAATAGATGTTATTTGGTATCTTACAGCGTTATGTTTGTATGAATAGAAAAATTGACTCACCTTGAAAGTTGTTTTTGAGTAAGCTATGAAGTTAAATAACCCTCCTTCACTTGTGATAAAAACGCAATGAATGTTTGGTTGTTCAGTATTCTATAGTCGAATGATCGGTATTTGCTCTAAAAATAAATGTTTCCCTCTGCATTGGAACAGCCCAGCTATTCAAGAAAACAGGGTGACCACTGTCCAGTGCCTATCAGGTACTGGTTCATTAAGGGTTGGAGCTGAATTCCTGGCTAAACATTACCATCAAGTAAGTTTTTTAGTCTTTTAATGATGTTGCTTGTATTTGTCATTTGTGAATTATGATTGTGTTAGAGGTGTTAAATAATTTAATCTTCTGCCTTGACTTTGTTTCACAGCGCACTATCTATATTCCTCGGCCGACATGGGGAAACCACCCGAAAGTTTTCTCTATCGCAGGATTATCTGTGGAGTACTACCGCTATTACGAGCCCAACACACGTGGACTAGATTTTCAAGGTTCATAATGTCTCCCTCTACATCCAACAACCCAGTGATTTGTTGGTTCCCTGCTCTACATCATCTCTTTAAATCATGGCCTTTTCTGTTACTTACTATTGGTTATTGCTGCTCGTGTGGTTCTTTGTATGTTAATACCAGGCCTGCTAGAAGACCTGAAATCCGCCCCAGATGGTGCAATAGTGCTTCTTCATGCATGTGCTCATAACCCTACTGGTGTTGATCCAACCCTTGAGCAATGGGAGCAAATCAGGCAATTAATGAGATCAAAAGGGCTGCTACCCTTCTTTGACAGTGCTTATCAGGTTTGCACAAACTTACCTGGACTTCAACTAAATTAGTATTGTTAAGTCTGTTGGTTCTCCCCACTAGAGGAGGATTGTTGCTAAAATTGTGAATTTTATAGTAAATTAGTGACTGTTTGTACCATTATAATTCCGTTGTTTGCTAACCATATAAATACTTGATACCTTTAAGGGTTTTGCAAGTGGAAGCCTGGATGCAGATGCCCAACCCATCCGAATGTTTGTAGCAGATGGTGGTGAATGTTTTGCTGCTCAAAGTTATGCAAAGAACATGGGATTATATGGGGAGCGTGTTGGGGCCCTTAGCATTGTAAGATTCTTGAGCAGATTACTATGCCAATAAGGAAGCATTGTGTTTTGAGTTTCTTATTTTCTTACTAAAATCCAAGGGAAAATTCATAATATTGATGATGTAATAATAGGTATGCAAATCAGCTGATGTGGCTAGCAGAGTAGAGAGCCAACTCAAACTTGTGATCAGACCCATGTACTCCAACCCTCCTATTCATGGTCCATCAATCGTGGCTGCCATTCTTAAAGACAGGTATTAATCCTATGTTACTCTTCACCAAGTAATAACTTGACGTTGGAAAATCAAAGTAGAAATTTTTTGAGAAACGTAAATTTAGAATTCTTAATGATGTCCAAATAGAAGAAGTTCCAACATTTGCACTTTCAGAATATGTTCGTTCTTACAAATGCCTTCTGGTATGCAGGGATTTGTACAAGGAATGGACTGTGGAGCTGAAAGCGATGGCTGATCGGATTATCACTATGCGGCAACAACTTTTTGATGCTTTAACCGCTAGAGGTAATGCAGATCTCGTTTTTCTTTTTTTATATTCATTTTCTCCTTTTTGAATATGTTCTCAACTAGGATTACTCATACACCTTTTTTAGTGATAATCATCCCATGAAAATTAGCAAAGTTCAGTACCATTCCGGGAGAATCAAATTTGATCTATTTTAGTCACCAAGAACATGGTTTATAAATGCCTATCAGTATTGGAATGTGGAACCTCCAATACCATGAGGTTGATTGCTTCTATTACATGAGTTATTAGAGTTGTTTTCTTGAAATTATCAAATATTATCAAAATTTTAAAATTGACTTATTATGTAAAACTATTAAAGTACTAAATCTGAACCACAATTTGGGCCAAACAGAGTCTCTGTGAATATTAATGTGCTTACGTTTGTGTTTTGATTGAAAACAATAGTATGAGAAACTCAATCAAGTGAACTTTATCGTTTTCGTCTCCCCTTCTTCCCTATGATGTATCAATTGTGTGTTTTGTCATTTGTGCACTGCCAGTATTGGTGGTTCTGTTACAGTTTTGAACCATATAGCAGAGTGACAAATAACGTGATCAGTTTTTCTTTCTTACAGGAACACCTGGTGACTGGAGCCACATTATTAAACAAATTGGAATGTTTACTTTCACTGGATTGAACACAGAACAAGTTGCGTTCATGACCAAAGAGTACCATATTTACATGACTTCAGATGGGTAAGCCCGCCACCTTAAACATTACCACAATCATGAAATATCTGGTGCCCCAAATTTTTACAATTTGGTTTAAAATTTGTCTTTCAAGACCTCTTGCTAAATCCTTATTTTTTCTGTAACAGGAGAATCAGCATGGCAGGTCTAAGCTCTAAAACAGTTCCCCACCTTGCAGATGCTATACATGCAGCTGTGACCAAAGCCAACTAAACCTGATATGCCACTTTCCATTCACTTCCTAGCTGGTGCATCAATCTATCTTTAACTTACTATCAATTTTCCAGTAATAAATTGTCTCGAAGTTTTATCAGTAGTACTAGAATGCAGTTGAGATTTTCTCATGTCTCGAGATAAACTGAAAATATTTTTTTGGTCAATCATAAACTGAAAGATTGTGTCACTGTATTTCCGAAGATGAAAACTTTAAATTAGAAATAAATATATTCATCCAAATACAGCTCGCTGGATATCATCCAAAAAAGACTTGAAGAATCTCAGGGGGGGATCCCATACTTTTTTTTTTGTAGGGGGGGATCCCATGAAAGTTGCTGTAAGTAGGTACCAGCGACCGGACCAGGCATATAATCCATGACCATTAGTAGCTTTTAGAAACCTTCCTGAAATTGAATCCAGATCCTAAAATTAAGCAGTTTTATTACGACCCTGGTGCCAAATTCGCAGCCAAAACTCAACTATGTAGGTGAGAATTAGTGGGCCGTACCAAGCAGGTCAGCAAAACTTGCAGCCAAAGCCCATTGCTAATTGGGTGTCAAGAAGCCTGAACACGGTGTGGCCAACCTATAGCTTATAGCTTGACCGTTAAGCTTGAGAGATCGCTGTGTCTATAAATAGAAACTAAGTATAATTAGAAGTTAGAACTCTTGTTCCTTTTTCCTTTCTCTATAAATATACATTAGGTCTATACCTCTTAACAGCAACATTAGAATTATAGTTGAGATAAAAATAAGATTGATCAGGCTAGAATTATAGTTGAGATAAAAATAAGATTGATCAGGCTAGTATTATGTCGACGGTAAGCGAAAATTGGATAGTTTCATGGGTTACTCCTCCGGGGGAAACGGTACATACTGTCAAAACTAAGTTGAACACTAAGGCGGGTAATTCTATCGATGAAGCTCAATTTGTCATAGAGATTCAAGTATTAAGATCAACATGGTATTGTCATGGTGATAAATATACAAAGACAATTAAGACCGTTTTGCAAGAGGAAGAAATTTTGAAGCTATTTCCGGTTAGTTCTAATGATGTTGTATCATCAAGGAATGATGTGTTTCGTAATTGCGATTTTATACCTCTTTTATCAAGCATCCGTGATTACGTCGGAGATATAGTTCCTTGCTCCAACTTTGATCCTGACTATTTTGTCGACAAGTTAGAAGAAGTGCTACTGGAGAAGATATACAACAACATCCTTCCAGCACAAGCTGGTACTGAAATGTTCCACTATTTTGTTGTCATACCAATACAAGTGGTCAAAATAGTAGACGAAGAGACTCGTGCAGTGGGAGAAGAAGATAACGGTAGCCGCAGCATCAAGGGAGGAGAAGTATGTTTTGGTCAAAATATAGACTTTGTTATTCGTAGTATGATTGATGTAATATCCCCAACATCCTATTCTTCGTTATTTGACGCGGTGAAGATGAAAGTATTCGACGGTGATGACGGTGAAGAACACAAGGATGAATGTTCAATTTGCTTGAAAGAATTCGAGAATGGGATTAGCATCAGTGAATTACCATGCTCTCATGTCTTCCACACCAAATGCATCGTTAATTGGTTTGTAAAAGTCACCAATTGTCCTCTCTGTCGAAACAGATTGTGTTCGGTTTCTGACTGAATTTAGCTCAAGAAACTAAAACATACATTGTATGTCTTTCGTTCTTCTTCGTTAATCGTTCTTCGATCAGTTCTATAAGTATACTATAAATTTCTGTCATTGGCAATTGGTTGGTCATATTATCTGTTAGATAAAGCATATGGGCTCGTGAAAGTCATGAATCAGCATGGTACCGGTCTTATGTTGTTGCAAAACTGTTCCTAACTATGCATGCTAACGCTATACATGCTGAATGCACAAATATAATTTTTGGATCTCATATTAGCAGCTATCTTAAAACCCTAATTGTTTAAAAGTGCAGTATTGACACCATCTCATGGAGTTGTCACATAAGGTTGACTAACATTATATTTCATATCGTATACATCAAGACCATGCGAACGGTGGCTTTGACCGTGTTTTTGGCCGTGAGCCCAAAGATAATTATTTAGCCGGGATCCCCACGTAACGGAATCCAAGTTATCTTTCTTTATAAATATAGGCACTGGGGGCCTCTTACTTTTTGTCCATTACTCTTTACAGCACCATATTGAAGACAAAAATACTGTGTATTGATCATCAGAAATTTAGTATGTCGATGTTAGTCAAAAATTGGGCATTTACATGGGTTACTCCTCTAAGAGAAACGTTATTTTCTTCCATAGACCTACCCGAGTTGAGATATAATTCATCGAATGAAGCTCAATTTGTCGTAGAGATTCGTGTAGTAAGGTCAACACAGTATTGGGATTACGGAGATAAAACTATTACGGACGTTGAAGAACCGCCAATACTGTATTTGTTCCCCGTTAATGTTCACAAGATATCGTCAGGGAAAGATGTGTATCTTAATTGCGATTTTATACCCCTTGTATCAAGCATCGATGCTTACCTTGGAGATAGGGTTCCTTCCAACTATGTTCCAGAGAAATTTATGGAAGAATTAAAAGAAGGTGTGCTGAAGATATGCAGCATGTACCGAGAACAAGTTGACCCGAAAAAGTGCGGCTGTTTTTTATCTGTCGTCATACCGATACAAGTTGTCAGAATAGTTGAAGTGTATGACAAAGATGAAAACAATGTTAATGTAAGCAGCATGGAAGTAGATTACGCAAGGAACATAGAAGAATATTGTGATTGTCTTCATTGTCTCTGGAGAAGAGGTTATTTTGATCACAAGTTTGTTCAAGAGACGATTCAGACAGTATCACCAACATCGTATTCTTCGTTATTTGACGTGGTGGACATCAAAGAATTTAGCGGTGGTGGCGGTGAAGAACACAAGGATGAATGTTCAATATGCTGGAAAGAATTCAAGAATGGGATTAGTATCAGTGAATTACCATGCTTCCATGTCTTCCATACGAAATGCATTGTGAACTGGTTTGCAAGAGTTAACAATTGTCCTCTCTGTCGTTCTCGTGTCGATCCACTCGAATCCGGAAGCTAGATCATGTTTAATCTCTAGTTCAACATGAGTTCATCATTAACTCATTCAAACTAGTTCTATCCAAACCCTAATTCTGCTTCACATGCACAATTATGTCTCAAGATTATACAGTTAACCAAGAAAACAAGTTATCAGAGTTTTCTTAGTACCTTTGAAAGGATTTTCTTTGAAGAATCAAACAAAATTGATGAATGTGCGTGGAATCTAGAATGAAGAATTTGAATGAGTTTGAAGAAGGCTCATGCAAGCTTATACTGCCTACTTGGGTAGTTAATCTGGTGCTTAGTTGCTTAGTTGAAGACTCAGTATTGCAAGCTTACAAATTTCTCTTCAGTAATTGATTGAAGGGGTAATGCAATTTCAAGTTTCTATGTACTTTGCTACATACAAAATTGCTACCAACTGCAACAAATAGATGATATTTCAGTCTGTATGAAACAAATGAAGCATGTGAGTTGAAAGTGACATACAGAAATCTTTGATCAGTGTGTTCTGGTGTTAGTACTGACAAAAGAAGTTGATGATATTCTTCTCTACTAGTGGTATGTGGAAAAAAATAAAGAATGTGAAGAAACAGTGGGTTAAATGGTAATGGTTTGTGCAATTCCAGTTTCTTGGTGTAAGCATAAAGTGTTTCACTTGGTGCAAGCTGCAATTTCTTGTAGCAAGTGTTTAGACAAGGGATATATCAAGACTAGTGGCATTACAGTTTGTGAAGGACAGTAAAGTAACTGAGTTCCATTGTGGCATGACATTCATGGTCAAATAATTAACTGGGTCAGCAACTCATTGATGCAGATATACCTTATTTTTGGTCTGCATCAACTAGCAACTTTCGGGGGTATGTCAACAACTATTTTCCCATTTCAAGTTTTTTTTTTAATCTTGATTCTTGTTCATTGTTACTTTTTTCCCATTTCAAGTTTCTTTTTGTAACAACAGCCAGTTTTTTTTTTTTTTTTTTGAATAAACAGGGTTCAGCTTAATTGATAAAGATAAAAAAAAGAAGATTACAAGAGGGGAGGCACCAAGGCGCAACAAAGGAAGATTACAACCAGTTATATGGCTTGTTACTTAAAAAAAAGTCATTACAACAACCTTAACAGATTTAGTATAAAAACCATTTTGCAATAACCATTTCTAGACAGCTTTGAGTCTGTTAACCAACATAGAACACAACCTTTTTTCATTACCTATTGTGTGAACTACTACTATGATGCTGCTAGTTAAGTTCTTCTACTTCAACTTGTCCTTCTACTATAGCTTGTACAGAAACTGCAGCTGTTACTTTATTAATTAGTGTATAAGTGATGCGCGCGACAACTACTGCTACTTCGTTAGCTTCGGTATCTTGTGCTGTAAGGGCTGCATCCGACTTTCTCTCATCTTCACCTACTGCTCGGGATGGCTCTCACTTCTGATGGTGCCGGGAACATATCAACAATGGATAACTATTTCAGCTCTTGTTATTTCCTCATCAAATGGTTCAGTAATCACTGCTTGTCCTGCCTCCGCTGTCAGATATTGCCCTGCTACTTCCAACTCTCTGGAGATGTAGATTTTTATTTCTTATTCATCAAATGGTTCAGTAGTCTGCTGCTCTTTACAAGTTCAGCTTTGTTAGTGTTAGTTTTTTGTTCTTTTGTGTGCGGAGTTATGCATTTTCTTTGGGTTATTCAAACTTATACACGTGTGAGTATTTGTTTGAGGGGGGATATCAAGGTATATCGAGTCAAGTGTGGTCAAGCCAAGTCATATTGGCTTGAAATAAACTTTACTGTATTCCTTGTCAATCGGCTGCCTCATTGATTTCTTTTTCTGTTGTTACTTGTTTGATAAAGCATATGGTCCTAAGTTCTAAGAAAAGAGTTCTTAAGCATGCCAATGCTATAATATATAAATGGTGAATGCAGATGTGAACAATGCCAAATTTAACTAAACGTAAATATCAATCTTTCAGTATCATGCATCAGAAATCCCCAACTTGTACAAATTACACATGCTGTAAACACTATTACATGATGTAGTGGTCACGTAAGGTTGAGTGCCTTTATATGACTAACAGAGAACTCACGCGCGTTTGGCAGCCGGTGATGCAAAAGAGAAAAAATTCAATGCCAAGTGACGGACATTCTTGTCTATAACTGTTTGGGCATGAATAGATTCTCACCCAAATTATGGTTGTTGATGATGATTTAAAACACGAACAAAAAGATAAATAGAGGAGCAGATTACTTACAATATAGAGTAATTCGTCAAACTGATTCTAGAGCTTTTGTTATGGCATTTATTAATAAAAAGTTACCATGGAATTTCATTGCACGATGGAGAAACATTTGCTACAGGCTTCATTCGATACACTTGAGACATGTATACATAGAGAAGTAAATTTCTCTGCCGACGTCTTTGCTAAGAAGAGTGTATATCTACAGAGAGGTCAGTCTATTACTTACAATTCAAGACCTTCAAAACTTGAGAAGACTTGAGTTTCCTGACACTACCTATTACAGTTCAGGTTTCCATGACTACTTCCGTGACTGTTCCATGGCTGTTTTTTCTTTTCTTCTGTTCCATTTTTGTTTTTTGCCTATGTTGGGCTACTTTGCTGGGCCTGTGTTGCCTACGTTTTGCTTTTGTTGGGTTTTACCATTTTTTTTGTATCTAACTTTGGTAATCACCTTTTGCTATCAATGAAATATTATTTTTTGAAAAAAAAAAAGAAAAAAGAAAAAAAAAGATGGCACTGTAGTACAGTGGTAAAAGTCGTTGGGTGACAACACCGGCAACCTGAGTTTGAAACTCGTCTGCATCGGGGTGGAGGATTTTTCTTTCTTTGTCTAGGTACCTGGGCTTGTAGGTAGCGGGCTTCGATCCAACTTGAATAAAACCGACACGAATTTAACGTGGTTTCGAGCACTGTTGTGCCTACTTCACATACAAAACCCTTTGAGGAGAGATATTTTGTTGATGATCAGAGCAAGCACTATGGTTCATGTTTTATAGAGATGTCTTGGAGAAAAGGAGAAGAGCAACTACTATGGTGTAAAAATTCTCCATATTAGAGAGATAGAGATGGGTTTCTCTATTGCCTGCTACCAATCCGTAGCATGCAATATGGATAGAGATGTGAGGCGGAAATCGAGTATCCGAAGGGCGGAAACTCAGTTTTCGCAGATTTTTTTTTACGGAAACTCGGTTTCCGCCAAAAACTCATGCGGAAACTGAGTTTTCGTCCTAGAAATATGACCGTTTGACCTTTCTTTCCTTACACCCCCTCTACACCTCAACATCCAACCATCCATCTACCTAGTTTTTCTTGACCGTCAGATCCCCAACGACTCTTTTTTCAAAATTAAAAAAAAATAGCCGTTGGGATCTCTTCTATATAAGAGAATTCATCTTCTTTGACAAATCCACCCCAATCAACTTGTTTCCATTGATTCCTTCTTTCTCCCTTCAAATTTTTAAAAAAAATTTAACCAAAAAATCAAAATGGTGGCTAGGAAATTCACTCCCGAGGAAGATCTTGCCATTACCAATTGTTTTATTTTTGTATCATGCGATGGAACCGTTGGTGCCGCACAAAATGGATCTCAATTTTGGGGACGAGTTTTTGAATTTTTTAAGAGATGTACATGAAATCCTCATGGAAGAGATGAACGTTCGATTCAAAATCGATGGCAAAACCACATTCGAAAAGAAGTTGTGGATTATGTTGGAATTCTTTGCCGTATTCACCGATAAAATAGAAGTGGCGCATCACATGAAGACTTGGTAAGCTATTAAATTTTTCCCATAATGTTATTCGTAATAGTTTTTTAATTAGAAAGCATTATAACGATTTTACTACTACTCTTATTGTTTAGGTCCGAGACGCTCGAGATCAATATAGTATGCCAAAGGTACTCCATTCAAGTTTGATGCGTGCTACGAAGTTTTAAGACAAACTTTCCTCGGATATGATTATGAATTAACCGTGGAGCAAAATCTTGGTGATCCTAGCCAAAACGATCATGCAAACGATCATGCGCCCGGTGAAGTAGTTGATGGTGTCGAAATTCTAGCTAATGGAAAACGTCATTGGAGATACAAGGAGATGGCAAGACCAATTGGAATGAAAAAGGCTAAAAAAGAAGAAAATGTAAGAAAAGATCGGGAAGCGGGAATCGTTAGGAAAGGAGCAAGTTTTTCAAGAGGATCAAGTTCTTCAAGACCTATAAAGGTAGAAGAAGAAGAGAGTATTGAAATTGATGAAGAACAAAAATCAGTAATTGAGTATTTCATGAAGATGCAAGAAAGAAAAGAAGATAAGAAAATCAACTTCAAACAAGCCGCATTTGTGAATCTTGTAGAAAGCAACCCAAACGAGCTTTACCAATCTCAAGAGGAAGAAGAGAAAATTATACTAGATATGGATGTTGCTAACATGGATTAGACTCAACAAGAATATTATCAAGAACGAAAAAGAAGAATTTTGAAGAAAATGGGAAAGAGAGTTGGAGTCCAAACCATTTATGATTCGGACAATGATGAAGTAATCAACCTTGATTAGACGAACTAGTTTCAAAATCTCATGTAGTATTTTAAGTGCTCTTTCAATGTTTATGTTCGAAGTTTTATTCGTCTTAGTTTCAATTAGTATGATGCAACTTAATTTGTTTAATGAAAAAATGATTTGACAAAAAAAAATCTTAATTGTTGTTCTATACTTCAAGACCTAGCTAGATAATAGAGCAATTTGTATGAACAATTAAACATTTGAGCATTGTGTTTAATGTAACTTAGAGACCATTGTGTTTGAACAATGAAACATTTGAGCAAAGGAACAATCTCCTGTTTAGAAACCTATTCTTTACGGAAACTCAGTTTCCGCCAAAGACGGAGACTCGTTTTCCGCCGAGAAAATCAATGGCTAGATCTCGCGATCTGCCAACGGATAGTTGTTTACAGCCTTTGGATAAACAATTCAAACTTGTAACGGCTATTTTTTTTTTTTTTTTGGTGTGTTTTGGCTACTCCTATATAAGCAAACTTGGTTTTCTTCTTCTCAAATCACCTAAAATCATCATATTGATTTACTTCTTCTTCTTCAATTCATCATCTTATTCTTCAAAATAGCCAAACATTATACCAAAACTGAAGATTTAGCTATTGTGAGAGCATATGTTAAGCATGAGAAGGATGGAAATTGGAAAGGGGGTAGAAAATAAAAGTTTTGGCCACTTGTTTTGGAGGAATTTACTACATTGATGCAAGGAAATCCTAACAAGCGAAAATGCGTTGCAAGTAGATTTAGTACCATTAAGTGCGATGTAGACAAATTTATACATTGTTTAGAGGAGGTTAAAACACAAAATCCGGATAGGAATTACATTAACCTAGTAAGTTGTTTGCTTTACTAATCATTTGAAATTGCTTAATTTTCAATTGCTTTATACTAACTTCAAATTTGATTTTTGTAGTGTCAGATTGCAAGAGACGAATTTTATAGGCTTCATCATAGGATCTTTGGATATGGGGAGGAATACAAAATTCTACGCTCCCAATTGAGTGAATTTCGTCATCGAGGTGATAATTTCGACTTGGATGTTGTTGATAGCACTCAAAACTCCACTCTTTCTAACGCTCGTTCTCCATTCAACAGTAATCCTAATCCTAGCACTTCATCATACACTCAACACTCCACCCCTCATCCCCTCACTTCATCCCATACTCAACACTCCACCCCTCATCCCCACACTTCATCCCATACTCAACACTCCACCCCTCCTCCCAACCCTCCTTCAACACTTAAAATTCCACTCATTTATATTCTACTCCACCTCCTATGAATTCCTCCCAATATCCCTATATTCCTCAGCTCCCTTTGAATCTCTTTATGAAACTTCCTCCCAATCTCCCTATATTCCTCAATCTTCCACCCCTACTCATATTCCTACGGGAATTCCAATAGTTGAAGAACCCAATTTCGATCATCATTTTTTGTACCAAGATAATGAAGTTACAATGGCAAAAACTTCAACCGAAAAACGCAAGCGTCGAGATGGAGATACCAAAAGACGTTGCTCAACTACATGCAAGACTCCAACAACACCGGAGACACTAAGATCTCAAGATTCAACAATGAGTGATGCGAGTTCTAAGCTAATTGAAATGATGGAGCAAAAAGTATTGCTTAAGAAGGAGAGTGATGAACGACAAGCAACACTATTTGAAAGATATTTGGAAATACAAAGAGAATTGGCACGTCAAAAACAAGAGGCGGAAGATAGGGCAATTATTGATAAGGATGTACGTAATTGTTCGCCAACAACTCAAGCGTGGTATCGTCTCAAACGTCAGGAAATTATGAGAAGGACTTTGAATAAACCGACTTTCAATGAATCTCAAGATAATTAGTAGATTATGTTTTAGTCCGAAACCTCTATCGCTATTTAGTTTAATCTTTATTTAAATGAATTTGCAATGTAGTTTGTTTCGTTTTTAGGACTTTGAATTGTATTGTAGTTGTTTTTCTAATTAATGAAAATTATCTTGAGTTATTTAAACAATTCAGAGTCGTTTTATTATGAAAACTCAAATTCAAAGACGAAAATAAAACATATGTATGTTGAGAACATACTCTTTTAAAAGATTGAACAAAATCAAACAAATTCGCCATCAAAATCAAAGGGGGTAAAACTTGTTCACTCAAAACCATTGCAGATCAAATTCTCCTGTATAGAAACTCATTCTTTACGGAAACTGGGTTTCCGCCGGTCAAAAGTCATGCTTTGACTGTGCGGGAACTCGGTTTCCGCCGTAGAAATTTTACGGAAACCGAGTTCCCGCACAGAGGAAGCTGCAGAAACCGAGTTTCCGTCTGGAAATGGCTAAGACCACCGTGGTTGCCAATTTTCGTCATTTCTGCCATCCCTATATCTTTATAATCTAGGGATGGCTTATGGCACCATAGTGCTTTCTCTCAGAATACAACCGAGTTGTTTGGGTTAGAAGAAATAAGACGTGGTCACCAAATGTGAATAGGTTAATATTGAAGCTCGGCCCAAGTCACAACATTGCTTTCCACTCTCTTTCCTTTTTTTTTTTTTTTTTGGTAATTACCTCACAACTCCAAAACCTAATTTTTGTGTCATTTTTAATCGCTAGTTATAAAGGTCTCTCTTATGACATACTGACATGTGTCCCAAAAACTCCCTAATCACGGTTTGCATTTCAGCAACGCGCATACGCTGTTGGGAAGCTCGTAACGTCTTCAATGCTTACTGAAAATGCGATCTGTTACAGTGCTCCGTATTTTTATTGGTGCAATTACCCGCCTACCCTCAATATTTCGGTGAACTTCCTAAGTTAGCCTCGACTTTTCTTTTCCCCACCCAACTTTTGGTCTGATGAAATTTCAACCCCAGCAGCGTAACAGAACCAGATTTTTATCTCAACGGAATTCTGTTGAAATAACATATGAGATAAATTTGAAAATCATAAAACAATAAAGGAAAATCACTGAAAATAAATTCATTTATCTCTTCATTTATTTTGTCCGAGTTTTGGTGATATGGTAAAGAAAGAAGATAATGTGTCTAGCTGAAACAGTTGAGAGTTGAGACATAACTTCTATTCGTCTTCACCTCCACGGATTTCATCACCAAACATTCAAGTCCTTTCCCTTTTTTTTTCCAGCGGATAATCCTTCATTTGAGTCCGAGGTTCAGCTTGAGAAAACATCATCAACATCAGTCAATTAGTTAATTCTTATGTGAACCTCAATTTGATATTAGTTTAATTATCAAATCGATTTCTCATAGAGTTATTGATTGAGATTGAGAATTTGAATCTGAGTTCATTCAGCAATTAGGTATTTCACTAATTTAAGATTCATCCATGTCAACCTTGTTTGGTACATTTATTTATGTTAATTTCAAATATATTAACATCAATTGAATAACTGAATTCATCCAGCAATTACATATTTCCCTGATTTAAACTTAGAGTATGAGTATCTACATCTTTTCAGATCTGTATTTGGTTATAGATTTTTTGCTGATTTGTATGTGTGGTTTGTATGTGAAAGTTTATGATTGTTAGTATTTGTATCTTTAGTTGATGAAGTTGGTAACATGAAGCATATTTCAATTTGGTAATGTAAGATGTCGGGGAATAAAGATTGGATGCTTGAAACAAATTTAGCCCAAAATATCGAGAGGGGGTTAGAGAGTTCCTCAACTTTGCATCAGCCAGTGGGGATTCATCTGGTTGTGCTTGCCCATGTAAGAAGTGTGCTAATGAGTTTCGGCATCCATGGAGAGTTGTTGAAAAGCATTTGTACGAGACGGGTATCTTGAGGACGTACAACACTTGGTACTTGCATGGTGAGGATTTGGTGGGTCAGATTTCAAATAGTCGTCCTGTGGAGAAGGAGAAGGTTGCAGAAGAAGAAATGCCTGATTTCGACTGGGATGATTATGCTGTTGCCAACTTTGGTCCTCATGCTGACCCTTATGAGCAAGTAGTCTGTGAAGAACAAGAGGTGGATATGGGGAAGCGTTATGCTAAGTACTCAAATTTGGCAGGGAAGCATTTGCACCCAGCATCCGAAGGTATCTCAACCCTCGGTGCTATCGTAGAACTGCATAATCTAAAGAAAACATATAAATTCTCTGGTCATTGAATGGATAGTTTGTTGATTCTGTTAGGAAAGTCGCTTCCTGGAAACAATTTCCCTAAAAACTATGATTCTACGAAGACGATGCTAAAGGATCTGGGGATGGAATGCAAGGTTATTCATGTTTGCCCAAATCATTGTATGTTGTATCACAATGCAGATAAAAATCTTCAGCAATGTCGAGTGTGCCAAGCTAAAAGATTTAGAGAATTCAAAGATTCCGACGGGAAGATGCAGGTGTCAAAAGAACCTATGTTAGTGCTAAGATACTTTCCTCTAGGACCAAGAATTGCGAAAATGTTCTCTATTCCTTGGATAGCAACTTTCATGGATTGGCACAACAGAGCGACAGTTTCTCGTCGTTATATGCGTCATCCGTGCGATTCACCTCAGTGGCGGCGGTTCAAGGAAAAATTCCCGGATTTTGCAGCGGAAGGCAGAAATGTTTACCTTGGAATATCGACGGATGGGTTTAATCCCCATGGCCAGTCGAATATAGGTTGGAGCTGTTGGCCTCTCATATATGTGGTTTATAATCTTCCACCTTCTTTGTGTATGTAGACTGAATTCCAAATATACAATATGTTGATACCTGGTCGCAAGTCACCGAGTGGAGACATTGATGTATTTATGCAGGTGTTTGTCGATGAATTAAAAACTCTCTTCAAAGACGGGAGGCGAGTTTGGGATTCTTTCAGAGAAGAGTATTTTATCGTGAGAGTAACTCTAATGTTTGGGATTCATGATTTACCTGCTCTTGGTATTTTAAGTGGACGAACAGTTCATGGGTACAATGGATGTGTTGTCTGCCCAGACAAAACTCGATGTACTCATATGGGCAGAGGATTTAGGAAGGTAGTGTACACTAACTATCGGATTTTCCTCAAGAGCAGGCACACCTTTAGGGATGGGAAATTCTTGGGATTGGAAAAAGAGGAGACAAAGTTGGCGCCAAAGAGACTAACTAATGATGAGTCTCTCGAGTTGTTAAAAGATGTTCATTACATACCTGGTAAGACCCAAAAACGCAAGGCTGGTAAAAGACAGAGATACGTGTCTGATGATGAGACTGAGACTGAGGTTGAGGATGATTATGAGTTAGAGGATGGTGGTATTGATCAGAGGGATAATTCTGGTTTGGGAACAAGTATTTTCAATAGGAAATGTTGTTTTTGGGAACTTGAGTCTGTAGATGGTGAAAAATGAGAGAGGGACAAGATTGTCAAAACACTCTCAAAACCATGTCTTATTAAAGGCGATCTCCTATTCAGGCTCATCTCCATAGCTCAGAGTGCAACCCATTCCATGAGCTGAATAAACTCTCTATGAACTCTCTCTTATAACTCCGGTGGGGAGGGTAATATCATAGAGCAGTATTGATAATCTCACCAACATATTAAACCCATTGATCTGCTCACAGCCAG